>JAHVYC010000041.1:0-186343 GCA_020623665.1 Calonectria multiphialidica | reverse complement strand
TGGTTCTTTTGAGTGTGGAGGGGGGACCATTGGGGCGGCGACATGGGATGGCATGGGATGGCACGGGGTGCCATGGGGGACACCTCTCAGTCGGGCAACAACACGGCGGCGAACGAGGTCTTCCGTGGATGTGTGAGGATCATTTGGCTATTCGTGGCTGCATGCCCGTGCCCGAAGTGGGAACTGGTCGGAGCACGGATCGTGAGCGAGCCGTGTTGTTCGGGCTTGTACTTCGCGTGTATTTTTTCTGGGTAGGGGGAGTGGGAGAAACCACAGGGAGTGTGGGGGGCCACCGGGCAGGGGCGTGAGATGAGCGATGGAGCCGTTTTCGCCGACCCACCCACTAACAACACATCGCTGGGAGAGCCGCCCGTGCCCACACCCTCCATGCCTTCTGGCTCTGGTACTGGCCTGCGCGCACATCATCATGGTTGACGTGCTGCACACTGCCGAGCCGAAAAAAAGGGCCTGCTACAAGTTGCACAAGATGCACCGCTGTACCCTAACGCCGCTCTGCTGCAGGTTATGCCGGACCAAAGGCCGTTCCACGTACCAACCCCCAAGGTTGTGTGTGGCTAGTTGCCAAGACCCCGGTTAGCCATGACATGGTAGAACGTTACAACGTAGAGAGAAGACTAGACAGGCGGCGCTGACGTCGAGGGTCCCGAGGTGCGGGTGGAGGAGCAGGCGAAATATTTTGATGCGACAGCTGGACGCCGCTGGCTGTTTTTTTTCTCTTGCGAATGGCTTCGTGAGCTGGTGGATCTTTGCTTTCCTATTCTCATTCCCTTTTATTCTTCCAATTGTCTCCTCTGAAACCATCGTCGTG
The DNA here is from genome assembly GCA_020623665.1 of Calonectria multiphialidica. Taxonomy (NCBI): domain Eukaryota; kingdom Fungi; phylum Ascomycota; class Sordariomycetes; order Hypocreales; family Nectriaceae; genus Calonectria; species Calonectria multiphialidica. The sequence goes on along the minus strand of JAHVYC010000041.1, from coordinate 185,514 downwards.
TAAGCCAGACACTTCATTCCTTCACAATGGCATCGCAGGCGTCCTTCTCCTCCTTCGTCACCGACGAGGCTGTCCTCAAGCTGCCTCACCCTTACCAGACCGAGTATGCTCTCCAAAAGGCCTCTGCTCCTTCCGGCATCACCGTCGAGACCCCCGTGTACAACATCGTCCACAAAGCTTCTGCCGATGCGAAGCCTCTCCCCTTCGAGCTGCACAACTCGCGCCTCGTCTTCTCCGACCCCATCGACCTGAAGTCGAGTGAACTACCCGCTTCTGGAAACAACAGCGCCTGGGCTCGCGCCCGCCGCTCTCCTTGCGTGTCCCTGTACTGGGACGGCGAGGTCCCGACTCTTGCGCAGGCATGGCTTCACGTCTACCTCCTGTTTTCCCTACGACCCGCGACCGAGTCATTCCGCCTCAGTCTCCGCGGCCCTGACGCCGCCGTCTTGGGCCGTCAGTTTGTCGATGTCCTGCTCGCCATTGACCACCCTCTCAAGCCCCGCGAGAAGCGCGAGGCCTCCGCCAAGACTGACGAGAGTCTCGTCCTGGCTCTGCGCAGCACCTTCTGGCAGGGCGCCGGTTCACCATTCGGGCCTCGACCTGTCTGGCTCCCCGCTGAGTCGCCTTCGTCTCTGCTAGCCTCCAACCCTCTGGGCTCGTACCCTCTGACTGCCTATCACAACACCGTCACCATCTGCAACGCGGGCGATCCTCAGGACCCCGACCGATACCAGCAGTCTTGGCACCCCATCCGACCTGCCAAGCCAGCCCCCGGCGCTGTGATTTACAGCAGATGGATCCCCCACCTCAAGGAAACTTTCTCGATGGTGTCGCTCGATTACGAGGACGCCGAGCACCTGCGACTCTTCCACGAGTGGCAGAACGACCCCCGTGTCTCCCAGGGCTGGAACGAGACCGGCACTCTGGACCAGCACCGCGAGTACCTGCGCAACATCCACGAGGACCCTCACCAGGTCGCCGTCCTGGCCAAGTGGAACGACGTCTACTTTGCATACTTTGAAGTTTATTGGGCCAAGGTAAGCCAAGAAAAATGCGCCGACCGTCACTGCATCACAGAAACGCTAACAAAACTCTTTTACAGGAGGACCGTCTTGGCGGTTACTTCGACGCCGGAGATTTTGACCGAGGTCGCCACTCTCTGGTCGGAGACGTGCGCTTCCGCGGCCCGCACCGAGTGTCGGCCTGGTGGAGCAGCTTGATGCACTACCTCTACCTCGACGATCCGCGCACCATGTCCGTCGTTGGTGAGCCCAAGGAGACCAACTCAACCGTCGTCATGTATGACTTCATCCACGGCTTCGGCCTCGAGAAGTTTGTCGACCTCCCTCACAAGCGCAGCGCCTTTGTGCGTTGTTCACGAGAGCGCTTCTTCCAGCTGTGCCCGCTCGCGGAGAACGAGAAGGTCGTTGGCGGTATGAGACTTGGATTGGTTCCCAAGCTGTAAATAAAAAAACATGACAAGTGTATATACCTTTTTGCCGTTTGATTTATAATTTTTTTTTTATTTCGAAAATTTCGGACAAGATATACCATTTTCCTGGGAGGGTCATGGGGATAGTTGCCAAGCCGGAAAGTTAGTAATTGACTTTGTTAGCATAGTCTTGTCTTAGAAACACGGGTCGTTAAGATGTGCAGCTGCAAAAAAGAGAAATAAATTCCCGACCGTATCTTTCGTGCACCGGCGTGATGCTATCATATTTTGCCCAGTCCCAGCCAAGGCTTGTCCAACGTCACGTCACTATCATCAAAGTTTCTCACAATCTGGTGTCTAATAAAGTGATATTTTATTTTTTTTGTATCGCAACCGGTATATACTGTCCTCTATCAATATCACACTTGGAAAAAAATAATAACTAATATCGTCCGCGGGCATAAGTGCTAAAGAATGGCAATCGCAATCTACAACTTGGCAGTATTATTTTCCTTCTTCAGAAGGTCGTTGCCCAGCTTGGCCATTTCAAACTTCCGCACCTTGCCGCTGCCAGTTAGCGGCACCGTTGCGGGAACCCCGTCCTGGCCGAGCCAGAAGATGTGAGTGGGGGACTTGTGCTTGCCAAGCTTCTTGCGAACCCAATCGCGCAACTCAACGTCCGAGAGCTGGCTGTGGTTATCTGCCAGCTCGACAAAGGCACCGACGACTTCGCCGTAGTGCTTGTCCTTGAGACCGACCACAATGGCTCGCTGGAGGGCGGGGTGGGCCATGAGGCGCTCCTCAATCTCGAGTGGGTAGATGTTTTCTCCACCTGGGGAATCCTCGTCAGCACGGATCAGGAGACGGCTGGAAGCGAAACATACCTCGAATAATAATATCCTTAAATCGACCAGTGATGCTGCAGTATCCCTCGTCATCAAAGACGGCCTCGTCGCCGGTGTGCAGCCAGAGAACACCCGACGCATCTCGGATCATGACTTCGCTGGTCTTTTCCGAGTTGTTCCAGTATCCGGCCTGGAGCTGGTATCCGCCAATGCACAGCTCACCGCGCACGCCGACGGGGACAATGTTACCATCGCGGTCGACGATCTTGGCCTGGGCGTGGGGCATCAGAGTTCCGACAGTCGTCAGGCGTCGGTCAATGGCATCATCGGTGAAGGCATTGAAGCATGTGGGAGATGCCTCAGTCAGACCATAGCTGCTGGTGAACTCTGTCATGCCAAAGCGGTTGACGAGGAGCTCCATCAGGTAGCGCGGGACGGGGGCTCCCGCGATGATGCCGGTGCGGAGGTTGTCGCAGTTGAATCCCTCAGGCCACTTCGCCTGGAACAGCGAATCGAACATGGCCGGCACGCCATGGACTGCGGTACATTTTTCGTCGGAGATTGCCTGCAGAGTCGCGCCAATGTCGAACACCTCGGCCGGGTAGACAATCTTGCCGCCGTGGGTAATAACTGCAAGCAGACCCAGCACAAGGCCGAAGCAGTGGAACAGCGGGGGAGGGCAGCAGAGAATATCGGCAGGGGTCAGGCGCATGCGGTCTCCGATGAAGCGCGAATTGTTTACCAAATTGCTGTATATCCGGTCAGTATCTGCATACCAAAGAAAACTTTTTTTCCTGCTGTATCATGACTCCCCGGTCCATGGATGCGGGATGAGATTCAATAGCCAGCGTCACACAGAATTTTTGGTGCTCCACTTACTGGTGAGTGAGCATGGTCGCTTTGGGTAAGCCAGTCGTGCCGCTGGTAAACTGCAGGTTGACCACCTGATGTGGCAGCACCTTGCTCATGGCTCGATACAGCCGCTGGTGGCTCTGGCGGCGACCCGACTGGATGAGCTCGTCATAGGTCGGGTATTTGCCAGAGTTGTCATCCCTCAGCATGACGACCTTGGGAGCCGTTTTCTTGTTCTCGAGGTCGTTGAGCAATTGCGACTGGTCGAGTCGGCCGATGCGGGGGGTGGTGAAGAAGACCTTGCAGTCGGTGAACTTGATTCCGTACATGGCCTCGGTGGGCGTGTAGGTGTTGTTGAGGATGACGAGAATGGCACCAATCTTGGCCACGGCGAAGAAGACTGAGGCGTACTGCTCGCAGTTTCCGGCCATGATGCCAACGCGGTCGCCGACGCCAATGCCCATGTCGAGCAGCGCCTGCGAGAGTGCAGAACTCTGCTGGTTGAGGTCATTGTAAGTCCAGCGCGCGCCAGTCCACGGGATGACGATGGCCTCTTGGTTTCCATGCTGGTATGTCTGGAGCTCGAGGAGTTCGCCCAGCGTCAGGTCGACAAGCGGAGGGTCAACGGGGCCTGAGAGCACCGACAGCTTCTGTGTCGGCTGCGTGGGCTCTGGCTGGATGTGTGCGGGCTCGACAGTCATGATGGGCAACGTTGTCGTCGGTGATGGTGAGTGGTAGACCGCAAAATTCGCACTCACGTCGCCCTTGGAGTTGTAAACCTTTCAGCACTACTTCTAAAGAGGCGACGCCGTCTGGGACTGTGGCCCATATGGAGTCACTCGCTGGCATCAATTCCCAATGTCCGCCCGCATAGCGCGCGCAACTCCGCGTTAACCCGTTTTTTTTTCCCAAGCCCTCCCACTCAGCTTGTCATGTAGACCCACTGGCGTTGTGCGGCTTGGGCTTGGGACGTGGGATATTCTGGCAACAGCCGAGGAAACCAAGACTCTGCAATGGTCTGGTGCGGCAATTACACCCAAGCATCATGGCGCAGGGGCGCCTCTCGCCGCCGTCGCGTCGCCATCACCATTCGTCCTCTACCTGCTCCTGGCCCTGCATACCTTGGGTCGCTTCCAGGGTCCCTGGGGCTTTCGGCCCCCTCCACCACCCCCAGTTGCCAATGTCATGTCTCATCCCGACTCGCTGGTCTCCTGCGGTACTCCCGAACATGCACCGATTATGGGCCATTTGGGGCCGAGAAGGCTTGCTAATGGAGCCTCCCAGCATCACCGCTCCTGGTTCCTCGTTTTTTTCTCCCTAGTGGCAACGAACATCGGCCGGAGAGTGCCAAGTATCTAATCTGATCATCAGATAAGATGAGCGACCCACACCTTGTCTAGCTTGACTTCAGCTACTAGACCCACGCCCTGCACCGAGATCGGCCAGCAAATTTTTTTTTATCAGATCAAACCCCATGCTAGTGGAGTTTCTTGCAAGGGATTCATTACGTACACTGCGGAGTCTCCTCAGAATATACGACAACAGCACAGGGGGGTGTGGCGGCATTCTTTTGCCTAGCCCCAAGTTTGTCTTTTCGTGTCTGCGAATACAGGACGGTACCTGGCTCCCGCCCGTGCTCCGAGCTTGTTCTGTGCAGTTTACCCAGCTTCTGCGGCCTGCCCGCTTGCTACTGTAGGGGCCTCCCACGCATGTAACCCTGTCCTGTCTTTCGTTGGCCCAGAACTTGTCGAGTTCGGCTTTGTCTCCAATGACCATTTCATAATCCGTCTGGTGGGTGGGATCGCCAACATTAGTTCCTCCGAAGGGCGATCTTACACTGGACACCACTGACAGAGTTGGAAAACGGCACCGTCAACCGAGAAAACAGTTTCTTGGTTCTTGGCTCGCAACTGAACTGGTCCCGGCCCGGTGATCTGTCAATCACACCCATTCGAGGATAGAACGTCAAGGCAAAGACAGTTCGGCTACCACGCTGGCTAGCAGTTTAGTCTCGACTCAAATCCTTACTTGACGCGGAGAATGTCCCATGCGGCCATGATGCCGCATGCGAGTCTCGGCAGCTGAGCCCACTCCCACGCAAAAGCCACAAGTGGACTCGGCCGGCTTCTGGTCGAGTGCCTGGGACCAGGCAGGGCGAAGCACGGCAGTCCAAATCAAGGATGAATCCAGGCCCGAAATCTATCTCCGGCGATCCATTTTCTATCCCGCAAAGTCCACTTGCTAGGTCAAGGGAGCTTTACAGGTGCTCCGGCACTTTGTCATCAGGCCCTGGGGCTGACGACACGGTTTGGTGCTGCGAGAATATGCATTACACAATACGACTTTTGCCGGGCATGGGGGTCATCGGAAGTCAAGCGGCACGGGATGGCTTGGGCAAAACCTCTTGCTTTCTCCGTGTGGCGTTTGCGCCCGCTCCAAGAGCGTGAAATAATACAATCATCTGGGGCACCCTCGCCAGCACGTCCCGGTCGAATATGGAAGCAGCTGCGTTGCGATCCAGCCGGTCTCCAGCCTAGCGCTGCCATGATGGAGAGACCCTTGTGAGTAGGGGGTGGGGGTTGCAGACCAAAACAGAAGTCTTCCGTCCATCATGACAACTGAGTCGGCAGCCGGAGACGAACCTGGCACAGGAACTTACCGTGGATGTTTCGGGGCCCCGCAGACCTGCTTCTGCAGTTACAGATATCCTGTCATTTGTCCGTTTGGGCACCTGGATTTACCGTCCCTTGCGATCCCCCACGTGGTCTGCACCTACCCACGAAAATCCAAGACATTTCCATGGAAAACGACCCGTCGACTGTGCATTGGTTGTTTTTTATGTCCCTCAATTCTGCCTGCAAATAGACCTCCCGCGTCCAGTCCACCTTGAAACCCCACCCTCAACTAAGAGGCCGTGGGTCCGCTAGGAGACCGATGATCCCATTCTCAATGTTAATCTGCCGCCGACGGCCAACCAGTCACCCATCTGTACTTCCTAGGATGCCGTAGCAGGGGCAAATCTTTTACTGGCAAGCAACCAATGGAGGTCATTGCCCGGCCCAAAAAAAAAAATCACCAAGGGGCAGTTCATGCAGTGCCACCCTTGCTCATGGCCACGTCCCAAAGTGGAAAACCCTCCTTCAAGGTCATGGCGATGCTGCTTGTCACAAGCTAGTCGGCACGGGTCCTGTCCCGCAGTGGTTACTACCCGGGTTGGGGGAACAAGTACTAAGACGCGCATTCTTAATCAAGTCTTGTCGTCAGCGAGGAAGACGACGGATTGTCTTGGTATTTTGGTTTCGGATGCCCTCTCTCGTTTTCGTTCACTTCTCTTCTACTTACTCTTTTATTTCCCACGACTCCCGCGACCTTGCCACCGCTTCTCTTTACCTCCAGCTTCTCCACCTGTCACATAACCGCCGCAATGCGTATTATTGACGGTAACGGAGGCGGTGGCGCCATCCCCATGGGTGCCCTCGACACACCAATGCTCGGCGGCGCTCCTGTCGTTCTGAAGAGTCTCCCTCTTGCAACCAATTCCGAAGGGGCTCGCGACCTTGCTGCTTTTCAGGACGAACTGCTCCTAGCATGGACCTTGGCATGCTCCTCCCAGAACGGCGAGAATTCTGCTGATTGGGGTTACATCCTCCCTGATGGCAGTGTTCAAAAGAGCTCGTTCCGGCTAAACAACTCTTCACTCCAGCTTGAAAGCACCACATCTGAGGCCCTGGAAGGAATCAAAGGACATAATAATTCACAGCAGCCGCCTCTCTCGTCATTAGGCTCCAAGGTCTATTTCGGACATCGTCCAAACAATTCGGCGTTGAATGGTGACCCCACGCCAACTGCCGACGCCGATGTAAGTTGCTTTTTCGTCTTTTTAGAGTCAAGCCATCCGGTGGGATGCGGAGCCGCTGACCCGCTCATAGTCGCTGTACCTGGAGGTTGCAGTAACTGATAAATCTTTGGAAATTACTGGACGCCACACAACCTCAAGCGCCTCTAGCGACGTTGACCAAGACGTCAGCAATTTCATCTATGTTCTAAAGAATGTACTCGAACACCCAGACCGGAGACTTGCAGATCTCCTCGGCGCAGCTAGCAAGGATCTGAATCAAATTTGGGAATGGAACGAGACAGTTCCTCTTCTGGTCGACCGCTGCACGCATGACATTATTAGGGAAATCACCAAGAGTCAGCCAGATGCCTTGGCGGTACAGTCGTGGGATGGCAGCCTCACCTACCAAGAGCTTGATGAGCTCTCCACCCGCCTAGCTCAACACCTTCGGTACCGAGGCGTCGATGTTGGCACACGCATCCCGCTATGCTTTGAGAAGTCCATGTGGGCCATTGTGTCCCTTCTGGGTGTCATGAAGGCCGGCGCCACCTTTTCGCTTACAGATCCAAGCCAGCCTGAGGCCCGTCTACGGACCATCGTGGAGCAGACTGGCGCCGAAATCGTCATCACCTCTGTGGCTCAAAGCCACCTGGGACAGCAGATAGCCAATGGGGGCAAAGTGATTGCAATTTCGCGCGATTTCTTTGAAGCGACCCAAGAGTTGTCATCCGACCCCCTGCCCCAGGTTCCCGGATCATCCCCCATGTACATTATTTTCACCTCGGGTAGTACAGGTAAGCCCAAGGGAGTGATCATCTCGCACGAAAACTACACTAGTGGTGCCATCCCGCGGGCTCACCTCGTGGGGTACACTTCCACATCGAGATGCTTCGACTTCCCCTCATACGCCTTCGATGTTAGCATCGACTGTATGCTGTGCACTCTCTTCAGTGGAGGCACAGTATGTGTTCCCTCAGATGAACGCAGGATGAATGACCTTAGCGGCGCTATCCGCGATAGCAAAGCCAACATGGTTCACATGACTCCCTCAGTGGCGCGAGTCTTGGACCCTGATATCATTCCCTCTCTTGAGGTTCTTGGTCTTGGTGGTGAGGCTGTTGGAGCCAGTGACGCTGCCGAATGGAGTAAGCACGTGTCTCTTGTTATTGCTTACGGTCCCTCCGAGTGCACTGTTGGCTGCACTATTAACAACACTCTCCACATCTCTACCGGTATTGGTAAGGCTGTTGGTGGCGTTTCATGGATTGTCGACCCCGATGACCACAACCGACTGGTCCCTGTCGGCGGTGTTGGTGAGTTGATCATGGAGGGCCCCGTAGTTGGTATTGGCTACCTTGATATGCCCGACAAGACTGCTGAAGTCTTTATCGAGGACCCTACCTGGATGCTTGCCGGTTATGGCAATGTCCCCGGCCGTCATGGACGTCTGTACAAGACCGGTGACCTGGTGCGATATGACCCCAAGAACCCCGGCGCCATCGAATTTGTTGGCCGAAAGGACCAGCAGGTCAAGCTGCGAGGTCAGCGGGTGGAGCTTGCTGAGGTTGAGCACCACATCCGAGAATGCCTTCCTCCCAAGATCAAGATTGCTGCAGAAGTCATCAAGCCCGAGAATGGCCCTCCTACTTTGGTTGCGTTTGTCGTTGAGGCTGGTCAGACCAAGCCCGAAGATGTCAATGACATCTTCACGGAGCCTTCCGCTGAGCTGGCTGCTGCCCTTGCAGCCATTGACAGCACCCTAGGATCAAAGGTGCCACGATACATGGTTCCTGCTGCCTTCATTTCCCTTAAGTCGATGCCATCCCTCGTGTCTGGTAAGACTGACCGAAAGAAGCTCCGAGAGATTGGCAACTCCATTCCCCGTGAGAAGTTTGGCAGTCTCCGGTCCGGCGAGGGTCAGGAGGAGGAGCCTGAGACTGAGATTGAGAAGCAGCTTCAGCGCGCTTGGAACAAGGTCCTTGGTGCTGAAGCCAAGATCTTCCGCCAGAGTAACTTCTTTGGTGTTGGAGGTGACTCCCTTCGTGCCATGAGACTTGTCGCCGCCGCTCGTGATGAGGGTCTGTCCTTGACTGTTGCTCAGATCTTCTCAAACACCATTTTCAGCGACATGGCGGAGAAGGCTGTCGAGCTTTCTCAGACTTCTCAGGAGGAAATTGCCCCCTTCTCCCTCATTGACAAAGATTGGAACCCTGAGGAGGCTCGCGCTGAAGCGGCTGGCCTGTGTGGAATCGAGGTTGACGCGGTTGAGGATGTTTACCCTTGCACCCCTCTCCAGGAAGCCCTCATGGCTCTCTCTGCCAAGGTAAAGGAAGCCTACGTGGCCCAGAGAGTGGTCGAACTTCCTGACCTTGCCACTGCTGAACGCCTCATCGACGCCTTTGACGTTGCCCAGCGTGATTGTCCCATCCTTCGAACTCGCATTGTCCAGGCCTCTGGCCGCGGTTTGGTTCAGGTTGTTGCCAAGGGCAAGCTTGAGTACTACTCGGGCACCAGCGTTAGTGACTACCTCGTCCGTGACCGAGACGAGCCTATGGACCTCGGCAAGCCTCTTGTCCGCTATGCAGTCATCCCCAACACTGAGACTGGCACTGCCAGCTTTGTTCTGAGCATGCACCACGCCCTGTACGATGGTTGGGCCATGCCTCTGGTTGTTGAGCGTGTCAACAAAGCTTACAACGATGAGACCCTTACACGTCCCGCTGACTTCAAACACTTCATCAAGTTCCTTAATAACATGGATCGCAAGGTCTCTGAGGAGTTCTGGAGGGAGCGTCTTGAGGGAGCCAACGGTCCTCAGTTCCCTGCCTTGCCTTGGGCTGGCTACCAGACCGCCGCTGACTCTCTTCTCGAGGTTTATGTCCCTGTTGAGAAGCTTCCTGTCAACTCAACTGCTGCCACTGTCATCCGAGCAGCCTGGGCTATTGTTGTTTCTCAATACGTCAACAGCAGCGACGTCGTCTTTGGCGAGACTCTGACCGGTCGCAACGCCCCCATCATGGGCGGCGAAGAGATTGAGGGACCCATGATTACCACCGTCCCCATCCGTGTGCAGCTTGACTACGAAGCCCCTGTATCTGAGCTCCTTCAGGAGGTCCAGGAGGGAGTCGTTGCTCAGATCCCTCACGAGCATTACGGTCTCCAGCACATTCGACGTGTAAGCCCCGACGCGCTCGAGGCTTGTGAGCTCCGAACTGGTCTTGTCCTTCACCCCAGCACTGCTGGGGATGAGCAGCCCAGCCAGGACCTCCCCGCCAACCGTCTTGTGCCCGCTGGTGACGATGAAGCCGCTCAGGAGGCTCTAAAGTTCAACACCTATGCCCTAATGCTGGTGTGCTCCATCGACCCCAAAGGATTCCTAGTCATGGCCAGTTTCGACTCCAAGACCGTCGCAAAGCCTCTCATGGAACGCATTCTAGACCAGTTTAAGTACACTGTCCAACAGCTTGTTGAAAAGGCTGACACTCCCCTGGGTAAGCTGGATTATCTCACCAATGATAATGTGAATGATCTCAAGGAGGTCACTGTCGCTTCTGCCGAGGACAGGGTGCTCAAGGACTACACCGATGCTCAGGCTGCTTACATCGTTGACACCCACGATGTCAACCGCATTCTGCCCAAGGGTGCTGTTGGAGAGCTAGTTATCCGAAGCACCGCTGAGCTGGATCATCCCATTATTGAGTCCCCTACTTGGGTCAGCATTGTTCACGGCGGGGATGCTTCTGTCGAGGGCAAGTTCTACAAGACCGACAAGCTCGCCAAGTTCAACGGCGAGGGCCGTCTCGAGTTCAGTGACCTGGCCACCAAGACCAACGCTGGTACACTCACCCAGCGTCGCCCTGTCAAGAAGGTCTCGGCCACTTCTCGAAAGCAGAGAAAGCTCCGAGGTCTGTGGAGCCGCGTCCTTCGCATTCCTGAGGAGGACATTGGTCTCAACGACAACTTCTTCCTCCGTGGTGGTGACTCCATTGCTGCCATGAAGCTTGTCTCCGAGTCCCGTCTCGCTGGCATCAAGCTGTCCGTGGTGCAGATCTTCCAGAAGCGATCTCTCTACGACATGGCCAACGTCATGGAGGAGACTGAGGTTACCGAGCAGGCAGTCGAGATCGTTCCCGCCTTTGGTCTACTCGAGACCAATGAGACAGATTCCTTTGTCGAGAACATTATCCGTCCTCAGCTAGCCAACCCTGCCTGGAAGGTCTCCAACGTCCTCCCCACTCGACCCCTTCAGGAGATCTCTGTCAAGGGCACCCTCTCTATTCCCCGATTCTCTACCCGCTACGAGCTCATGTACTTCGACTCGGCCGTTGACCGACCCAAGCTCATGGCCAGCTGCCGAGAGCTCGTGGCCCGCAACGAGATACTGCGCACCGTCTTTGTCGAGCACGAAGGCCAGGGCTATGGAGTCGTCATTGATGATCTCGAGGCTGAGTTTGTCCACTATGAGATCGACAGCGACGTCGAGGGCTTCGCTAAGCAGCTCACACAGCTCGACGTCCTGACCAAGATGCCCCGAGGATCCATCTTTGTCAAGTGGTTCCTTGTTGAGGGTGCCGAGGGCAAGGCCTGCTTGCTCTTCCGAATCTCCCACGCCCAATACGACGAGATTTGTCTGCCTCTGGTCCTCCGACAGCTCTCTGCTCTCTATGAGGACAAGCCCGTCCAGGAGACTCTTCCCTTCTCCTCTTACGTGGGCCATGTGGTTCGCGAAAACGTCCCCAAGGCGGTCGAGTACTGGAAGGAGCTTCTCGAGGGCTCATCTGTCTCTGTCCTGAAGCCCGAGGGGTCCGTGGAGAGAGAGAATGTGGAGAACATGAAGCACTACGCCATCGAGAAGACTATCAGCATCTCTTCGCGTTCCAAGGATGTCACCCCGGCCACTCTCCCCACCGCCGCCTGGGCGCTTTGCCTTGCCAAGCGCTTGGGTCTCAAGGATGTCACCTTCGGTGAGGTTGTCAGCGGCCGCAACATTGACTTCCCCAACGCCGACCTGGTCATGGGTCCCTGCTGGCAGTACGCCCCCGTGCGCGTCAAGTTCGCCGACGGCTGGACGGTGACCGACCTGCTGGGCTACGTGCAGGACCAGCACATTGCCAGTTCCGCGCACGAGGGCATTGGCCTCAAGGAGCTGGTGGAGCAGTGCACCGACTGGCCCTCGTCAGTGGACTGGTTCGACACGGTGGTGCACCAGGACGTCGAGCACGTCGAGACGCTCGACTTCCAGACGGCCAGCAGCCGTATGGAGACGGTGTACGTACAGGAGGAGATTCTTAAGGAGTGGAAGATTCAGGCCTTCATCGCCGGTGACAAGATGACTCTTGAGATTGTCACGGTTGAGTCGTGGGCCGAGTATGCTCACCAGCTGCTTGACGACCTAGCGGATGTCGCCACCTTCCTGGTGCAAGACCCCCAGGCCGCCTTGTTCAACGAGACTGAATAATGAGAATGGACAGTTTGGTTTTTTGGAAGCGTGTTGTGTTTTGCTATAAATGGTACCTGTTTTCTGGTTGTTAAATGATGCCAAAAGGATCAATGGGGGGGGGGGGGTTGGGTTGGGTTGTTTAAGGTTGGGTTATGTTTATTTTAGTTTATTTCCATGCATTGTCGCATTCATATTGGTGTTCTTTTTTCAACAATTCACTGGTTCCCATCATCTAGATACCTCTTGTTCCAATGTTGCCATTACGATCATGTATTTTAGCAACAGAAGGATTCCAAAAAGTGGAAGAATTATGACCACAGCCTTTGGTATAGGATTGTCTTCAGTGATTTTCGAGGGCGAAGAACCACAGCATACTTTGTCCAAGCCAAAATGACACACCCCTCCAAGAGGTTCAGTCAAAACAGTGCCTGCTTGACCGCATCACGGTTGAGCCTATCATTGTAGCCCTTGTACTGCCCATTTATTTTATATCAGACTCAGGACAGGCTCGTTAACACCAGAATGAACTACCCAAAGCTTGCAAAGGAATTTCATGACAAGCTGTCTTTTGTTTGCACGCCTCTGAATGCGGTCGCACAACTGGGTCGGGCTAAATATGATTTGAGGTGTCTGGTAAGACGTCGCCAGTCAACACACTCGGACGATTCCACCAAAAATAAAGGATAACATAACGAGGCCAAAATCTGATACTTTTTTCCGAATTGAAATTCAAAACGCCCATGTAGCCAGCATACCACTGCCATGCATATGGAGTCAAGGGATGCTTTGGGCTCTGGAACAGCCACGATGGTCGCGATTAGCACGAATCTCGGTCTGAAGATGTATAGAAACATAGAAACCATCCCGTATAATACAGATCACGAGCCTCCGGGGCTTAATTTTCAGCCGAGGGTGTTTATGGCAGTTCGTTCTAATCAAAATCGTGGTTGTGTGGACAAATCTCCGCTCGTTTAGAGTGCCATTACAAACACTAGGTAATGGAAGATTTTGCTTTCCTCGGTTTTGTCGTCATATCCGTACAATTCTCATGACCGCTTTAGCGCATGAGAGAAACATGGTTCCCAGAGGTGAAATATTATCTGGGAAATCGAATATAGCTTAACCCTTTCGAAAGAAGGATCAATTATACCCATTTGACCCTCAAATAACCCAAGCGAACAGAAGTCCTTTCTCATTCATGAAGAATGGAACAAGCTCACATGAATTAAATTTGATTTCATTTTCCAACATGTCACCCAAAAGAAAGAACAAATCCATGTCAAATCAACTGTCATTTCACTCTTGCCTTGGGTTTTCGCGATTGAACCCAAAGCTAGGCCATGTAAATCCACTGGATCAGGGTATATACAACGCCAACCTATTGCACCACCCATTGCATAGAACAAAAATACCATTCAATCAGAAACCAATTGATCAGATAACCTCCTGCACACATCGCCACTTGGGTATGTGCTTAAAAACCACACCTGTCCATGGCGCCTTGAGTCATAATAATGTTTGATATCGCTGGAACCAACCGCCCAATTGTTCTCGTAAAGATGTTGTTCATCACATCATCGCCCATGCTTCAACCCTCCTTTGGCTTATCCGCTGCAGGCACGTCTTGGGCTCCGTAATTGGCAATGTTCAGCGCTTTCTGCAGACTTCGTCGGAAAATCTTGCTGGGGGCCGATTCGTCATCCTTGTCGCGGCCAAGCAACCCAAAGCTCATGCGACGAGCCGCCTTGTTTCCAGAGTTATCCTGCACAGGAGCAGGCTTCTTCTTTTTCTTGACAACTGGGGGAGGTGCAGCTGTAGGTCGCGGGGGCCACTCTCCGTCACGTTTCCATCCCGCTACACAGGAGCGAAGCATATCGGAGAGGTTGATGGGACACGACGGCTGAAGGTTGTGAATAATAACTTTGTCGTATAGACTAAGGTAGACGGATGGCGTAACAGATGCCCGAAGCGGATTGCTGGGAGGTAATAGAGGCGGTGCGATAGGAATGAGAGTCTCGACAGGGTAGTTCTTGACAGAAGGCGGTGTCGAGGGGCTCGTATCCTTGGATTGTTGTTTCTGGAGCTCCTTGTCGTCACTTTTTGCGAGCGAAGAGCCGTCAGAGCCATCGCTAGCAGCTGGGGGCTGAGTCGACGAAACGGTGGAGCTGGGGGGAGAACTCGACATGGAACGGCGAAAGAAGAAACGGCGGGCAGACCGTGGTGAGGTGGCCGGAGGCGAGATCGGTTTGGTTCGGATGCGAACGGTGCGGGCACCTGTCCAGGCGTTTCGCCGAGCCTCAAAACAAGCCAAACCCTCGTTCCATTCCATCTCTTTGCGAACATCTCTCCGTCGCTTCGTCCTCTTGGTTAGAATGGCGGCCTGTACAGTGGCCCCCACGGCACCTGGGCTGTCAAAGCGGAACGGAGAGCGAGAGGGGAGAGGTTCGCCGTCATCATCAGAAAGGTCCGATGTCCATTCCGTTCGCGGGCGGAAGTTGGCCAAATCTTCGGAAACGACGCTATAAACAGATTCGGCATCGCTCTCGTCATCCGCCGAGTCGATGTCTTCGTCATCCACCTGGTAACCAGCGTCGTCGCGCAATTCATCCTGGATAGGCTCGGCAGGCTCTGTAGTGGTGTCGAGAATAGTAGGTTGCTCATCGGGCTCAGCACTAACACCGTCAGAGACTACCTTTTCCGGTGAAGGAACGCGCGATGGCCATTGGAAATCCCAATCATTCTTGATCTTTGCTTCCAGATAGCGCTTGACTGCCTCTTTTTGCTTAATCTTATCCTTACTCAGCAGATCAGCGTGCTCTTCGCCAACCCAGTCTGGAGTCACCGTGGACAAGGCTGTGGTTAATTGCACTGGTTGGTTGCGGAACTTGGCGATGGGCGATCGCGGGCTCCTATAGAGATCGGAAAATATCATGTTGGGCTGTGCCGGGGCGTGAGAGGCCCTTGTGGCGAGGCCGTGGTGAGAAGAGCCAGGAATTGGAATCGGAGCAGTGGTGGCAGCGGATGATGGGAGAGACTGTGCAGGGATGCCTTGAGAGGAAGGGTGCACGGCCGTTGGTAGTTTGGTGTCGGGGTTGGATGTCTGCGCGGAGGGTACTTTTATGGTTCGTTAGCGGTGACGAGGTGGAGAGCAGGCAGACGATATAGATCAAAAGTGCTGGGCAAAACGAGCGAGGTGATGGGTTGAGGCTGCGATGCGCGAGGGCACGCGTGGGAGATTGGTGTAAATGGCAATGTGTATCAATGGCCAAGGACAAAACGGGGAGAGAGGAGGGGGAGAAGTTGCCGGCTGTGGTGTTGATGGCGGAGGTGGCGTTAAAGAGAGGCGCCGCCCCAAATGTGGTGTGTCTCTCTCAAAGTCTCGTGTATGGTTGCACGCACGATGTGACGTCGAAGATTGAAAGCGACGTCGGAGGTAGCGCGGCAGGAAACAGACGAGACTGGGGGGAGGCGAGGCAGGGCGAGAGGCAATGAACGGGCCGGGGTAGAGCTAATGCTAGCCAGGTATAGTCGAGGCAGAGTGCAGGCAAGGGTGCTGAGGGGAGGATCGAGTGCCAAAGCAGATGCAGATGTGCAAGTAAAAGTAATGACGGGACTGGGCTCACTCAAGACATGATCGGCGCCCTCTCGCCGAGTTCAAGTGCAGTGCAGTTGTAAACCGCCGGAAAGAAGCAAGACAAGACCGCAATTGAGCCAAGACAGTCGCGCGGGATGAGACTGGACTAGACACTTGCGGGGGAGGAAGACGGTTCCCTTTCCAATCGTGGCTTGACTTGTCTCGGCCTGTTTTGTGTCTCCTTGCGACAGCTGTGTTGCTTCCCGTGGGGGGAGAGGGCAGGGCGAGTACAGTGTGTGCCAATTTGCTTCCCACTTGACGGATGAAACGACGATGGCCGCCGGAGATGATTGACGGAGGGGGATGGCTTGTAGGATATGCGCAAGGCAGGAGAAGAAGGGAGAGCAAAGGGATTGAGGGAGGGAGCAGAGAACAAGAAGGCGGCGAGGCAATGACAAGAAAAAGGCTATGGGATGGGAATGAGATAACTAGACCGGACTTGGGTCCAGGGAGTAGAAAGCCAAAAAGGCCAAAGCTTGCAAAACAGACTAGCAGGAACGAAAAACAAGCCCGCGATGCACGTACCAGTACCAGTACCTGGGCCAGAGGCAGATAAAGGAGCAAACTCAGAGTGGCCAGCAGTCCCTGGGACTTGGTCAAGGCCGCGGACGGATCCGACGACGGATGGAGCGTCGGGGGTCATGGCACTGACGGGCGGAGGCGGCGGGCGAGCGGCGGAAACGGCAAACGACGAGAAAAGAATCCCAGGTCACGGCTACAGGTGACGTGGTGGACTGGACCTGAACTGGCGGTTTGGTCCCGGGCTGGGCTGGGCTGCTTTGGTTTGGTTTGGTTTGGTTTGATCTGGTCCGGTTTGGTTTGAGAGAGCCCAGGCCACGCCCAGGGTAGAGAGTCATGTACGTGTATGGGCCAGTCAGCGACCCTAACTGAACGAACTTGGCCTAGGGAGGCTGGCGAGAGGCAGTAGCTGGGCCAGGCTGGGGCTGCAGCGCACAAGCGAACCGCACGTACACGTACGAGGACGAAAAAACAAGACGATGATGGGTGAATGTCGCCGGTTGCATGTCCCCCGGCTTTTGCCAACCAAACATCTGCAGTGCTGCGCTCTTTGCTTGCGGGATTGTGTGCGCACGCGCACGGAACAATTTTTTCTTAGCCTAGGCCGAGGGCCCAGGAGGGGGGTGGGAACTCGACAGGCGAGTAAGGGACAAGTAAAAAATAAAAATAAAAAACACCAAAATGGCTACTACCGTCGTGAGCAAAGTAAGTGGTACATGTACATCCTATTGTTGCAGCAGGTATGCTGCGTACATTCCTCATGTCTACGACAGTTTCTCTTCATTGTTTTACCATGTGGCTTCTCTGTATCCATCCACATCCCGTCATTTCTTTTTTTTCAGCCGCCTCGTCTGCACTACCACGACCTGGTACCATCCTCGACTATTGTGTTACGACTCCCTTTCAACTTTTTTTTTCTTTCTTGCCAACTATTATTTGACAATTACTTCCTTGATTAACCGCCGGCTTCCCTGCCTGGCTGAGCCTTCTGCAGCCCCAAGTGGAGATACACACGAGGCTACCACATTCAAAACACGCCTGGCAGGGCGGTGAGATAATAGAAATGCCCAAAGCTCCCCTCCATGAGCCAGCCTCTCGGGTACGAATATTAAGGTACGCCTGAATTCGGCAAGGAACCCAAGCCCAGTTAGTCCATATTCGGCCGACAACAACCGCCTCTCATGCGTGCGCTACGCGTCGTTGTTGGCGCTGCCCGAAAGTATCCAGTACACGGTTCGTTCGTCAGATCATTCAATGCCCAGTGAGCCAACCTATTTTCGCACCTGTTCCCCTCCGGCCCTCGCCTCCTCCTCTCCCCTCCTCGCAGGCAGGTCGCCTCGCGCCCAGCTGATGTGGAGCCCTGAGGAGTGAGGAGGGGAGGGGGGGGGAGGGCGCTTGGGGTGGAATCATGGAACGAGGGCAACCAAGGCCGGGCTCCCATCTCCGAGCCCCGAAGGCTCTCAAGTCGTGTGACTGCGGTGACTGTGTCCCCCGGAACGCCACATCCTGGCTTCTCCAGCATGCAACACCAGCGCAAAGGAGATCATCAGGACTGAGCGCTGAGTTGTATCCAGCCTCCACCAGAACCCTTGCATACTCAATGAGGGGATCTCAATTTGGACCCGTGCCCTGTTCGACGCATCAAGCCGGGGGCGCCCAATTGGTCTCCTTCATTGGCTGCCGAGAGGCCCAGTCAGCCACCTGACCAGGTCTCTTTGCCTATCTGACAACGCCCCCAGCCATGACTCCAGGTGGGCCACCAACCAACCCATCCACCATACCATGCACGACGACTACCATGCAGGCATCAAACACGACTGCATAGCTCCCCCATCCGCATCGACTTACTTGGCCAATGTACTTGCTGCAGTGTTGGTTGCAGCTGATGACTCCATCCCACATATCTCAGTCGCCTCTGTCCCTCGCCGTGCCGCCTGGGCCTGGGCCTTGGCCCATGAATGGATGACTGATCGCTTTCGTCAGTCACGTCACGTCACGAAGCAGGAATCAGATGTCACATCGCCGTCGCTTGTGAGTCGGCTCATTGCTCGGCCGCCTCCTTCTATGATTCATATTCCTGCTATATCATGATGATGATAGTGATGTTCCTGCTGGCGTGATGCAACACACGAAAACTGAAAACAGACCACTTGTCTTCGGGTGCGCATCCGGTGGGCGTCGGCGCAGGTGTCCGGAAGTAAGGATCCCGCAGCAACCGGCCCTCTCGACTTCTATAGTTCACGCCAAATATCGCGGCGGCATCGCGGATGGGACACCACACACCTCAGATCAGATGTCCTTCACCGTTCTCAAAATGGGGCATTCCGCTCTTCCGTAGGCATTTTGCAGGGCACCTTTCTCCAGGGCACCTTTCTCCAGGTCCCCCTAGCCATGGCCCTCTTGGCACCCTGTCTCCTCCCTCTGCTGCATCCGCTCAAGCCTGTTCCCACCGACCCGCCGCCTGCAAGCCCGCCAATCCGGACGCCTCCGCTTTTGACCCCGGGACTCGTCGATGGAAATGCCCGACAAAAATCAGAGGTCGATCGACCGCCTGAGCCACATGCATCAAGGCCTCCCCACAGGAGCCAAGCTCGTCCACCCAACCACGTCCGCAAGCTGCCCACCCCGGCCCGGGTCCCCCAGCTCCCCTCAGTCGACGTGGTAAGCTATGCTTGTGACACCGCAAATACCGTGAATGGCACAGTCCGGCTGATGCACTGGAATCGACATCTCCACGGGCTTCTCTCTGGCGCTTCAGCTGGGGAGGAGCGCCTGCCTGGGGTCTGGAGCACTTGTCGCGAGACCGCCTCCAGGGTCTGGCCAGCATGGGCGTTCAGAACCGGAACTCAAGTCCGGGCCAGGCCTACGCCATCCTCCGAGGCTCCGCGCCGTTTCCCAGCTCATCCGGCGCCCATGTAAATCTTGATGAAGAAGCAGATGATCACAAAGTGTCGGCGGCAAACTCTGTTTTGCCTTGCCCCGACACCTAATTGCTGTAGTTGCAATCTTGGCCAAGTAACTAATCATGTAACTTACCGTACCGCGTCAGGACTGCTGCTGGTTGCCACTCTCTCCACATCCGCATGCACTCACTCACCTTAGCTCCACCACTCCACCACACGCTACGGCCCGCGTAACTCGCTGCATCCTGGCCTGCCACTGAACAGTTGGCTGGCTGCATGAGAGTGTCTTGGAGCACATTCGTGCAGCACAAATAGCTGACCCTTTTTGGGCAATAGCCAACCCGGAAGCGGCGCTTCAACAAACGGTGCTGCATCGGCTATCGCGGCACTTAAATTCTTACTGACAACAAACACACTTGATAAGAAGGACGAAAAAAGGAAAAAAAGCGCCATCGCTCATACCCCAGATTTCAAATGTCTCTCGTACCTACATTTAGCGGTCAAGAATAGAAACACAAGACCAAAAAAAAAACCGCCCACATTTATCGCAAAGTATACGAATTCCGTAGGGGTACACGGTATTACGTAGCACATGAGCTAAGATACGGTGGCATATTATTCTACGCTACAACGATAGAGCTTACATATCAGAGAGTATGAAATCCATGGAAACCCACCTCCCGTTTCGATGTCATGCAGTGGAGAGCTAGTGAATGCGCGCCATCGCTCCTTCGCCCCTTCGCCCTGGATCCTGTAACAAGAACCAATGCCGAAACTTGGCGATTTGCGATGCTAATCTTGCCAATAATCCAATGAGCACGCCACCCCATCTAACAGCAGCAGCACCGCCGCCGCCGACAGCCACGTCCTCAAACTTCCCACGCTCGTCGCTGCACGGCTGCGCTTCCGCTTCATCATGGGCCAAGCCTCAACTGGCCGAGGCGCATCCCGGCAAACATCAAGAAGCCAGAAGCAGGTCCTTGCGCCTTGGCGATCGAGGCAAATCCGGCGATGCGAATGGGGAGGAAACCAAAGAGACAGCAAAAAAGAACTCCACTTTATGTATGCTCGTAAATCGTAATTAGGACCATTTTTTTTTTTCTTTAAAACCGCCTTGTATGGATACCTTACCCACTCACACACGCAATAAACCTTGTATGATGATAAGAGATGCCTCCCTAAAATCAGCCTCAACACGCTCAGAGGTTGCCTGTCGAGTGGGTTCTTTTCAGGAACAAAACCAACTCCCGGGCGCGCCCCCCGAATAAAACATTACCATTTGCCGTCCGTGCAGCCTTGTTAGATGATGCAGGGGGTTCTCCGTCTTTTTATCTACACCAACCTTTCCGCCGCCCGGCAATGGTGGTGGTGGTGGTGGTCGTGTGGGGGGGTGATTTTCCGTTGGCCATCATTTTGAGGTATTTCTCCTGTCTGACATTACTCCTTCCTTCTTCGACGTGAAGCCGCCAAGAGTCGCGATTCTTTCCTATCTCGTCTCGTCATCTCCTTGAAGTCATTTAGCTCAAGCCTCACGGCGCAGAGAGTCCCTTGTTTTTTTTTTCCTTTTAGCTTTGTCCAGCACTACATGCGAACACGTTGCCAGAAATTAGATGGTCACAAATCACGACATAGTTCTGAGGGGAGGGCCAATAGGGGGGTAGTAGCGATGCCATGCAGTTCTCGCCATTTCTCAAACTACACTATGCGATGGTGTTCTAGTCTTTCTCTCTTGAATTGTCGTCATACATGGATAAGCATACGCGTAGATTGTGCCCCAATACCAGTCCATCATGACAAGCCATTGATAGGAAATGATTTTTTATTTACTTCCGGAGCTGTTTCTTCGTAGGTCGCTGTGATGAACAGTCATCTTTAGCGGCTCGCTTCTTATCAAAACCGGTGGTGTTGGTCTTCATGGGTTCTCTCCCCGTAGCAGCACCATCGAGAGCAGTTGCGGCCATAAAGAACCCGGGGTATTCCTTCATTAAGGACTCTTGGATTTTTCTAGTTTCCCTTTTCGGTTCCTCTCCGGTGGAAAATGAGGTTTGTCTACTCAGCTCTGTGCCAAGCTTTCCAACGTAGTCAGACGGAGCCATGCCTTCTGGCAGATCAATTTCACAACCAAATACGGTCCCCTCGACGATGACTTCTGATGCAATCCGAGCGATTATCGCCCCATTAGCCATCATGACCCCCTTTAGAAAGGCTCGACGGATAGCCTCTTCTAAGAGGTCAGCGACGCACGTTGGCTTCTAGCCATCGGGCGTGGTTGAACCTCTGGAGTCAGCCCTCGGTGCCTTATTGGCCTTGGGCTTGACGGGATTGAAATGTGTCGTGCGAAGAGAAACTGATTGGCCCAAACGGTCAGCAGCTCGAGTTGGCTCCAATGTTGGGGCAGAATCCGGTTTCTTTGCCGGCATGCGTCGAGGATGTGCCATCGTAGGAGCACATCCAAGACCCATGGACATGTGGGCCGGTGATGCTTGTACATTTTGAAAAACGTTGATTGGCATTGGAGTCATTTGTCTCTGAACTTGGCTCACATGGTGGTCCCAGGGGTGAGTGCTGGGCTTTGTGACTAATAGACCAGCACATTTTCCCGCGCCGATGGTCCATTCGTTCTGTTGAGTCACAGCAGTCTGTTTCTGCGCGTGAAACATCCCAACCGGGTTCTGTACTTGAGAAGTAGCCACAGTGGAAATGTGCCGGTCTTGGACTCCAATGAGAAAAGGAGCCTTGGCCTGTGGTGCTGAAGCCTTGTCGACGCTGCTTTCCAGTCCACCAGTATACGGGACACAGTTGAAGTCGGGTAGCGCTGGAGGGCAAGTCTTGGGCTGAACAGTCGTTCCTGGAGGAGTGCCAGACGAAGCAGTATTTTCGTCAACCACCTGCGTCTTCGATACCTGGCTTTCTTCAACTTCCTCGCGGTTGGGTGCTCCAGGATATTTTTCCTGTGGATTTATTAGCGTCACCCGATTCGTCCCAGATAGATAATGAGTAAAGACGAATCATGAAATAACAAGAACAATCTTTCAATACCACCCAGCCAATGACATCGAGGAAGTCCTAACACCACGGGTGGGTCGAAACAAAGGACGAGCAAGGGAAATTAAGAAAATGGCGGTGGAAATAGAAGCAAAACATACCTCACTATCAGAAACAGTGATGTCATGCTGTTCTTCCGGCTGAGACCAAGAACCCTCCCGTTGCACAACAAGCTTCAGAAGCATGAGTTTTTCGTAGTCGGTCTGGGCCAGTGGCACCGTTTGAGATTGTGGGAGTGCTATCGGATCCTGCGTCTCCTCGGCACACGTAGCCTGTACGAGGACAACTGCGTTAGTCATGTGCACTAGCCCAGCGGATAGAGAAACCCACTTCGTATTGGCTGCATAATCCCATATCTTCTACCATGGTGTTGAAGGAGCTCTCAACTTCGCCTTCGGAGAAGTCGAAGCTGATGCTCATCTTCTCCATTTTGAGGATATAGGGTAACTAGACGTGAAAAGAAGAAAAGAATTGGGGCTTTCGAAACGAGCAGTATGAAAATAAATCTAGGCAATGTAGAATGTGAGTTTGGGTAGAACTTTCAGGAGAAACGGGTCGGGGAAATAGCATTTTTTGGTTTGAGAAGGATGGTGAGAACGGCGAAATGTCCAGTGTGGGTGGAGGCTATATAATCGTGACTACAAAGGAACACGATGGGTGAGGAGAGAGGGGGAAAGAGAGAGGTATTGCATATAGCTTGTTTAAAAGGTCATGAAAGAGGTACGTCTAGAATTGATGACTTACTTCTGAGTAGGAAACAAGAAGCAAACGAGGCGGATCCAACGCAAGAAGACGTTTACACCCATTTGGGATCGGCTGTCACAACGCCTGCGTCGAGGTTATTGTATTTCCCTTCTCTGTACGATAGAAACAAAAAAAATGGGAATAAAATGTCGTTATCGTCGATAGGGTCTGTCTATCTGAGGGGGGCGCGTTTGAATGTGTTGCCTGGTGATGGTATGTGATGTGATGGTTTGTGACCATGAACGCGATGTTGATGTTACCATCAGAAACGAGAGAGCTCCGCGTTTTAAATATTGGCCTATCCAGGTAGGAACTAAATTTAGAACAAAATAGTTTGCTCGCCTTGCTCGCTTACAGATGCGACCAGCTCCCAGTTCTCCATGTTTGCTATTTGCAAACAGAGCTGAATCCACAAACAATTGCAGCAATGTCATGTTCATGATTGCCTTGGGAACTAAGATAGAGCCCAAAACCAAAAACAAAGGTTCAGCAGCCTTTACATGGGACCAGAACAAAACACCTCTTATTTATGGTAGTTGCTGTAACCGACTCGAATATTGATTACCCTGTACCAAACGCGTCTAATCCGAACTTAAAGACCCAAGCAGAAACTTAACATATTAACTCCAGTTGAATCGCCCATTCCTTGACTATTTCCCCGGGGCACTTAACCCAAAAGTTACCAGGTGTTCGTGAGATTACTATTATGCAACCTCTTCCACCATCTTGCCTGATGATAGCCCAGACCCACCCCCAAAGACGACTCCAGCCGGACTCTTGATCATGTCATCGGGCACTGCTATCATGACACCATTCTTGTTGCTGACCCATCGAACGTAGATGGGATCAGCCTTCTGGGAATCCTCGGCCCCAGCTTCACCACTAGCACCAGCCGCCTTGCGGTTGATTTTGGGAGCTTGCTTTTTGAGGAGTTTGTTAATGGTTTCCATCTGCAAGCATTCAGTCAGCCATTTAGGGACCACAAGAATGGACTTTTGAGTCTCAGAGTCTGTCTGTCATACCTTGACCTCCTCGTTTCGTTTCTCGCTGAGGTTGCGGCGTCTACGCGCCATCTCCTGTCTTCTCATTGACAGCTCTTCAGCTGTAAAGACCTTCTTTGCTTGGACCTCTGCGGAAATTGATGAGTGTATGAACTAAGACAAGGATAATGATGCCTTTGACATACCATCGGAGAGCTTCATGTACTGCTGCGGCTCATCTTCGAAGCGAGCTCGCTGGCGCTTGGTCATCTTGGTCAGGTCGACTTCTTCGTCTTGACTGCCCTCCTCGCTGTCTGCTTCTTCCTCTTCCTCTTCCTCGTCGTCAACTTCCTCGCCGGCAACTTCGATCTCTTCACCCTCGGCGTCTTCGTCAGCCATGGTCTCATCCATACCCATGGTTTGGTCGACATCACTGTCGGGGTCACTGAGCTCGTCGTCATCATCATCGTCGGGCACGATCTTGGCCGCTGAAGCCCTGGGCGCTGGCCTGGATCTGGAAGGCTTCGAAACCCTGATGGTGGGGGCCGAGGGGGCCATATCCATGTCAATATCGCCTTCGGCATCTTCACCCTCAGCGTCAACATCCATTTCCTCCCCCTCGGCATCCTCGTCCAGTTCGTCTTCGTCGTCGTCTTCTTCCTCAACCTCAATCTCCTCCTCCTCCTCCTCCTCTTCATCTTCCTCAGGGCTGGAGTCTACAACATAGCTCTTTCTACCTCCACGATTTCGTTTGCCCTCCACGATCTCGCCGCCTGTGAATGCGCGACCGGCACGGGTTGATTGACGGGTTGGGTTGGCCACTTTGACTGTACCCGGAGATGTGGGTGCGTCACGGGAGACGCGGCCGGATCGTCTGGAAGACATAGTGCTTCGTTCGCCTCTTTCTGGAGAGTCAGCCAACCTGGCGTGAGCGGAAATGACCTCATTGGCCTTGGTGGCGGCTGAGCGACGCGGTCGTGAAGCCATGATGAGAAGATCCGCACTGGCGGTGATGGCTCTAGCGTTGGAGCCAAGGGTATTATTTTGTTGCGAGAATTATGACAGGGTGATCAAAGGCCAAGAGCTTTAGGCGAGTTGATGGTTTCAAGATAACGAAGGCGCGGGCGCGGGCTGGGGCGGGGGTATCGAGAAAGGGCTGAGGGTGTGAAATGAAGGGTAGAAAAAGAAAGGGAGATTTTTTTTTGGATTGTTGAAATAAGCTTGGTGGTCGGAGGGCCCAACAACTAAGGCAACTGTGAGGCAAGCCAAGAGCTGTGGCAATGAAATAGGAAGATTGACGGATAATCGGCGGCTTGCGGAGCACAATGCTGGGCCAGGGAAATGCCGTGTCGAATCGAGTCGTATCTGATGCCAACAGCACTTCCCAATGACTGGCAAGCTTGATTCAACCGGAGAAACAGGCGCGAGGCCAGAGTTGCCAGGCGCAAAGCGTGAGGCGCAAGGTGCAAGGCTAAAGTGGTGAAGCCGAATGGCCAAGGATGGCGACAAGGTTCGCGCGATAAACGGTCTTCTTCCCCGGAATGCTGTAGCAAAGGCCACTAGGTCTTTTTGTGTTTTGAATGCAATGCACTGAGGAGATCCAGGATGCAACGCCCAAGCTGCCAGGGGCAGCCCGTCTTTGAGCCACTGACCCAGCTTTTGCGTATCTGTCGTCACTCGAGGGCGCCCAATCAACGATGGCGGATGCACGCTTACTTGGCACGCTTGGTTGCGCCTCTCGGATTCAACAGGCGAATGGCGGGGGATAGTGGTGGTAACAACAAAGCAAAGCAGACAAGAGTGAAACAGAACAATCTGAGCGGAAATATGGCCGACTATGGCGGTGCAAATGAATGGAAGTGGTTAGGAAAATGCCACAACTCACCTCTCACAATTCGACGTTGAGTCTGGACGTCACACAGCCTTGTCTAGCTATGGTTACTTCCCTAAATGGTCGGATCGTCTCTCCTTTACCGTCGTCCTGAAACACTTTCTTGCCGATGGAAACACCTGGACGGGACGGCTTCTTGATGAGGCCTGAGGGGCTTGCTGTTGGTCAGCGGTGAACCACTGGACCCAGAATCTAGCCTTCCTAGCCGCTTCCTTTTGCTGCAAGCTGGCAAGCCTGTGCACAGAGACGGCACGAATGGCAATCCGTGGTTGGGGTTCAAGACAGAAGGCCGTTGTGGCACCCTGTAAACTGTACTGTACGCCTGGCAGCAGCAGCAGACACTGTGATGCGCGACAGCAGTGAGATGGGGGCTGATGGGTTGGGTTGATGATGCGCTGGTTGGCTGCTGTGCTGTGCCAAGTCAAATGAGCGACGTTCCTTTTTGCTATGGCACCACGCGGCTGGGAGCGTAACGCGCACTGGGCGATCGGTATGCGGCACTGTCGTCACTCTACTTACGCAACAACGTCGGGGGTGGATGGCAGAATGAAGGGATTGGCGCGTTTCGATCCTCGCGTCAATGCTGGATTGGATGCTCCCTCGCAATCGATAATGGTCCCAGGAGTAGGCTGGTTGAGATGGATGGGAACGGGAACTCGAGAGCTGCGCTAACGGTGGAGGGCCAGAGCAATCAGAGCGTATTTGACGGTGAATCCCGTTTTTTACCGTGCTGCCTTGAATCAAGATGTATTGTCCCTTGCGCCACGCAAATTTAGCATACTGGAATACTCGTGTGCGTATAGTTTATCTTGTCCATAAAGTCCAAGTAGATCCGATGCTCCATTTCTTCCCTCGACTCTTCTTGCGCAATGTCGGCCTTGAAATCAAACAGGACAACCCTGGCTCTCTGTCACTGGACCGCATCAACACCAACCTCACGCGACCGTTTCCCGGCACCGGGCCCGATTCTGCCGAGGCACATGCCATCCCGAACCTTAGCCGTAACAACATCGGACATCTCGACGAGCCTACAACTAAACTAGCCTCCCATTCCCTCTTTCCCTTCCTTTTGTTGCTGTTCATTTTACTCGAGAGTTTTGTGACGAGATAGCGAATATTGATTAATAATGAGCGACTCGGATTCTAAGCCAGACAAGCCCAGCGTGCCCAGCGTGCCCAGCTGGCAGCGCGCATCGCAATCGGAGGATAAGACCGAACCCACACCGGCGTCATCAACAGAGCCGGCGGATACCCAGCCCGAGGCGAAAACTGATGAGAAAACAACGCCCGACGCCGATACCCAAGCGCCGGTAGAAGATTCACTCGAGGTTGCGAGGAAATTTCTCAATGACGAGACTGTGCGCGATGCGCCTCGGGAGAAGAAAGTCGCGTTCTTGAAGTCCAAGGACATCTCCGAATCCGACATTCAAACGCTCCTCGGCGACGAGCCCACTCCATCGAGCTCAGAGGTCCGTTCATGCCCATCAATTTCGCCATGAACGTATTTGATGCTAAGACTTCATAGACCGAGACCACTAAAGAAGCAGTACCCACCGAGTCGCCATCCCAGTCCTCTCCTGCCCAAGCCACGCCGGCGACCACAACACAATCCCAAACCACCGACCGCGCCCCGATCGTAACCTACCCTGAATTCCTAGCCAAAGCCGAACGACCTCCTCCGCTCGTCACAAAAGACCGCCTGCTCAACACTCTCTACGGTCTCGTCGGCCTGTCCACCTTGGCTTATGGCACCGGTAAATACGTCGTGAAGCCCATGGTGGACGCCCAGATAGAAGCCCGCACCGATTTCCACGAAAGCACGGTACAGAACCTCGACGCGTTGGTTTCCAAGCTCGAAAAAACCGTGTCCGTAGTTCCTCCTAAGAAGAATACGGCTAATGGTGCCACCACGGACCTGGACAACGAAAGTGAGGCCGACGATCCAACCGAAATGTTCCACCGAGATATGGGTACACAGACATCTTTCCCTCTCACCACCACGTCTACAATATTCAGGGATTCCGGGGATGAGACTACTGTGAAGAAGCAGGCTGATCGATTGACGGGACTCACGAAGACCCTGTCCAGCTTGAAAGACGACTTTCGGTCACAGAGCGAAGTTATGGATGGTCTCAGCACGCAGATTGATGGGCTTCGTGATGACCTAGATACCCTTCAATATGAGGGGAGGTCTGGTGGCACATTCGATTTGTATGGCCGGTCGCGTAAAGCTGAACCGGATGATGAGATTCGCAAAGCGAGGGATAATATCCGAAGAGTTAAAGGCGTGCTTTTAAGCACAAGAAACTTCCCTGCTACAGCGAGGTAGATGATGAGGAACCTCTTCAGCACTGGGTATTATACTTTCCTTGGTTATCCATGATCTTGGGGCTTTGTACAGCTATCATATGACAGTTTTTGTATCATTAAACATAATATACCCTTCGTTAGCACCATCCTGATATGAAGTTGACAACCACTAGACTGACTTGCACTCCCTGATCTCCCCCAACTGGCTCCACGGTATTAAACCCCCTTAGGGTCTGGTATTCCGTAGTGCTCGAACAGTGACTGCCAAGGCATGACTTTGATATGCTCGAACCCCCTACCTTCTGCAAGTTGTTCTCGATACCACTCTAATGTTGGTCGAAATGAAAAGTCTATGTATACTCCAACCCCCTTTCCTGACTTCCAAAGATTGTCTTTTGTGCATTGGTACAATCGATTGTGACATTTGGTGGACAAACCTCCCTTTCCTCGAGGTGGGTGGAAGACAGTCATCATGTTGATTATGTCAATGTCTTCGCCAACCTTCTCAGGCTCATCAATATCCATAGCATCTATTGAGAGTCCGCGGCGTGGTGAAGGGGGTGGTTGGCCATGTTTCACCAGCTTCCAACCCCTGCCCAGCAGTGCTACCTCCGGAATAGGTAGCCAATATTTGGGTTCTTGGGTGAACTTTGTGAGGTACATGAGGGTCGCGTCGATCTGGTTGGCGTAATCCATCCATGTAGCGTCGAACCCTCCAATCATGGTTCTGATGATGGGCTGATCCGGGTTTTTGATTTGGTTTTCCGTTGTAAAAATCCGGATAGCTTCGCGCTGCGCCTCGATCAGATCGTCTTCATACACAAACTGGTTCCGGATAAACCTGTCGTTTTTAGTGAGATCCCAAATTAGCAACTCCGACGCAGACCATGGCCTTCTATGGAGGTTAATTGGTCGGTGCATTAGGATCCACGGGCGGCGGGGAGGTATAACACCTTGGGGGTAATCTTTTGGATCCCAACGCCCCTCTATGGTATAGAAAAAAGCTGTCATGGTGTTAAGCTGTGTCGAATAATCCTGGAATGGGTTAAACCAGTGGAAACATTTGGTGTAGGTCGAAAACTCAGACTTGTAGTCGCGGAAATGAAAGTCCATATCCGGCTTCCAGTAGGAGACAGGAAACTTGTACAACACAATAGGACACCACTTAGTTGCTAAAATTGCATCGAGAAGCTTATCCATGTAGCCGACCAATGAGTTAGATTGATCACTGGAGACAACTCGGAGCGGCCCGCTCGAGTTTCTGAAACTAGATTGGCTCTCTGATCCGTGAGTGTTCTTGAGCGAAGACTGTCCAGTTTGCTCCTTAAGACTAAGTTGGCGATAAACTTCATCTGGATTTCCAATCGTTGAGCGCGAGAAGTTTGGAGCCTTGAAGCGTCTTATGAGCCGTTGTGGACGCCCGTCACTGGATCCTAGAACGATAAATTTTCTGAACTGGTCCATATTCATGATGGACCACCAGCCAAACCAGTTCACCAAACTTTGCTCATCATTCCCGTCAATAGAGGCAGGGGCGAATATCAGCTGGTCAGAGCTATCTTCGCTTCCATCTACAACGAGCTTCCTTATGATTTGCCAAGTTTTGAAACTGGCCTCGATTGCTTCGTTGCTCGATATATCTGGGCTTGAACGCCTAGAGGCCGACTTGTCTATTTTCTCAACGGCTAACTCGTGAAGCCAATCTTCAATACCTGCGCAAACCACAATTCTGGCTCGCTGATACGGATCCATGTCTCGCTTTTGTGCTTTCCAAATCCACTTTGCAAAGACATAAGCTTGCAGGGGTTGTGAAAGAAAAAAGCTCGGCGTTATCAAGATGGCAACACCGACTGCGAATATTGGCTGCAAACGAATATCTCCGGGGAGAGAAGAAGAACCATCCCACTGGCGAAGCAACGGCTGAGCTTTCAGTGACTTTGAAAACAGCCAGAACCCAAATCTTTTGGGTTTTGATTCAAGAAGCTTGGAAAACCCTGGAAATAATCGTATAGTCCATGCGGAATCTTCATGGATGATAACGACGCCTCGATCACGGTTTAAGAAGTTGAACCAATGACCAGCATGAAAGCTAGTCTGGATTTTACAATCTGCATTGCAACTGCGAAGCCACTGTGCTAAGAAAATCGCCTCTTGCCCATGAGTTGGCGGGAATGCTAAGAAGAAGCAGTGTTGAGTAGTCTCCTGAAGAGTTGCTGGAAGAAGTCTGTTGTATTCGAACCCAAAAACTCGGCGAATAATCGCCGGTCGCATGCCCGGAGGTAGATCATCATTGCCGGGATCAACAAAACATGGAAGAGGAGCAAGGTCCGAATTTTCCATGGAAGTACCTGCCTCAAAGAGGATGAAGCTGAGGGCCTCCCCGTCTGCCGTCTGGTGCGACGGCTCCCAATCCACACAATTGGTGGAATGTACAAGAATGCAAAGCCCCTCCGTACGACAAAGGATGCCAAAAGACCCAAGCTTAAGCCGATTTGCAACGTTTTGGAGTGCGTCTGAGTGTTCATTGCTGGTCAATCCACCCCTGTAGATACCCCCGGAAAATGACCCATACTGCTGCCAGAAGTCTTTTGCCGTACACATGTGGGTGAAGACCAGGGTCTGTTCACCCTCTAACCTCGCTACTAAATCCGGCGCCATATCTTGGGGGAGACCGTGGAATGTGAGCGAAGTGAGGCTCGTAGCATCTGGCGAAAATTTTGCATGTTTGGTGATAGCACCGTTCATGATGGGGGGAAGACTCTTCGTTAGAACACTGAAAAGACCTTCGGGTTCTTCATTATTTTCTTCCTTGGGTTGGATGAACTCCTTTCTTCGCTGTGATGCAAAAAACTGATCCTGGATGAAGAGACTTGTATCTGGATCGGGCTCAATGGTTTCGGGCTCATCAAGAAAACACACTGTCTTTCTCTTATTCTTTTTCTTTTGAATCGCTGATGCAGGGCCCTCGTTCGCAACCGTTTTTGGAGACAGTGGACTGATATCAGAATAATGCGACGAAACTGCGGATTGCGGCACCTCCTGGGAATGACCTGCGGCCGGGGTTGGAGTTGTGACCGAGCCAGCAGTTTGTGCTGCGATTCTTTCACGTTCTGGGTCAAGATAGAATAGATTGGTTTTTTTGGCAGGCGCAACAACCCCTTCTCTATCACGGAATCCCTTTGCAAGTTTATTCGTGAGTCGGAGCTTCAATATTCGAGGCTGCTTAGTTGGATCGGTGGCAGCATCAAGTAAAGTTGGCCTCTTTTTTCTCGTCTTACCGCCTACAAAGACGTTGTTGGTTTCCTGTGTCGTCCTATGGATAATTGGTCGTGTTTGAATCGGCTCTAAACTGGGCTTTTTTTGTTTATTCGCCCCAAATTTGGCGCTTAGCGTTGTCTTTGTTAAGTGTGCAGATTGTGTGCCTGGAATGTGTCCCGCTGTAGATATTCGCTGATGACCTGAGTTTGTCCGAGTCAACGTAGGAGCAGCCAGGGATCGCGGCGAATACTCAGACTCGGGCTCACTATTCGGCTGGTCGCGATAACGTGTTGAATTTGTGGCAATTTGCCTTCCAACAGTGTCGCGACTGTCTCGCGCCTCATCTTCTCCAGTGGGCAGGCCTTCTAGGCCTTCCAAATACTCCTCCACCGAATATTCATACACGGTTTGCTCGAGACCTCTGGATGCACGTTTGCGATTTCTCTCCTCATGGCGAGCCATCTTACTATAGACATTGTCAATAACGGCCTTCCTCCAAGCCTTGATTCGTTGGTTGGCCTGGCGCTTGTGGCCATCTTGTTGTTTTCTCTTTTCCCAATCAGCTAGGGTGGTATCAGCGAGGTGTTCCCTCGGCTCCCATGACGCGGCGTGAAGAGGGTAATTTTCCCACTCAATGAGATATTTCGTTACACCGTCCACAGCTCCTTCTGCGAGAATGTCTTTGACTTCCCATTCTTCATTAGATTGGATGTCTTCTTCAGCTGTTGATGCCAAGGAAACAGCATCGTCACAATCATCGATGTCCATGCATTCAGGAAGCGAGTCGTTCATCGTGATTGATAATTGTACGTCTAAAAATTCATTTTTTTTTTATGTGGGGAGGAGGAGGGTGGTTATTTGAAGGATAGTATGTCTTGATTTGGGAGTAGACAGCCCTCGGAGTGGACAGGGGAAGCCGTAGTGTGAAGCAGGAAAAAAAATGAGAAGTATAGCGATGGTTTGTAAGACTAGACTAGTCACATTACTATGCGCAGCCACTTGGGCCTAATGATGAGGTAGGCTACCCTCGTAATAAGTTGGTTGGTGGACAGGGCTTGGGTTTGAATTAGTGCTTGAGCGTTGGCTCGTTGGTACTTCCTGTCAGGAATGTCGATGGTGAAGGCGCCCGCGAGACACGGAGTGGCGTTTTTATCTTTGTCCGTTGTGTGTAGAATGATGAGCGAGTGGAAATAAAGCGTGGCAAAGCAAACCTTGGAACAACAGGCTTGGAAGAGGCTGATTGGGGCTGGTATAGAGGCAAAACAACGGGATGATTAGCGGTGGGGTTAGAAAAGGCGACGGTTGATGCTGTAATGACAAGATGACTTAGTTGGGAAGGTAGCAAACAAATCTCAGGCACCTTCAACCCTGAGACGCCAAGTTCTGAACGCGATACCACGTGACAAGCGTTTGGCGCGGGAAAATGATTTCGGCAATGCCTTTGAAGTAATTCACTGGCTGCGAATGCACGTAATTATCTTCTTTGCTTTTTGCCAGCAGAGCAAACCGATTAGGCTGTGCCACAGGGTGTCATCCGATGATGCACAGTGCACGTTGATGTAGGCCTTGTTCATTTGCGGACCAACAGGCATGGGAACCGTTGTGCTAATTAATTACTTACTTGGGACGAACTCCCTGGTGTCCTGCCCCAAAGCGGACTGGGCGCCCATCCAACGTCAACGGAAGCGAGGCATGGTCTGTTACACCAAAGAACCAAAAATTTAGGCCCAAATTGTATTCCCGGCATTCGAGGTTGAAGGGTGTGAGTCTTGGATGCTGCATAACAATGCCCGGAGAAGCCGCAATGTTGCGCCTATAAATCCAGCGCACACCGGGAAGGCCCTCGTAGAACCAAGGCGAGATGACCATTGAGCGAAGCGGAGATGGGAAGGGGTGGGTTAGGTACCAGGTACTTCAGAGAGGGGCCAACAACCCACCTCCAACTTTTTTGGTGGCACGGATTGGGTTCAAGCTCGGAGGTCTCTTTCACCCAGCCCAGCAGCACCATCGACGCTACGCCAGCGCCCGGGAAGTACCTACAGGAGCATAGCGCCGCGACTTGCCACCCACCTACCTATGCGCTGCTGGGACTATGAGCTGTCAAGAATAGTTGATGATGGCGGGGGTGCTGTAGCTCTGAGTACCTCTGACAGCATCGCATATGCCGTCCCAGCTTCGTTTGGCCTCGCTATGTAGCGCTGTAGCCTGTACGAACAGGTAGCAGCATTAACAGACTGCGTATTTAATTGCCTAATGGCCACCATGGACACTCATCTTGTTTTGTTTATTGGTCGCTGCCTGGTCAAGGTCGGGGCTGTTAAAAAGCTCAGGGTGCTCCCAAATTTGGACCAGGTTGCATTCCCTACCTCCCTCCCTCCAATTGCCCCAGCGCTATCCACTGCCCGGGCGCCCATTTCAACAGTGAGGTAACCTGTACCCAAGTACACCGTTACCTTTTACCTTCCAATCTACCCCTCGGCACAGCTTTAGGTACGACTACCGCCTATCGCCAGAGCCGCGCATTCTCTCCCTCTCCACATCCCACACATCATCGACGTCGAACTCTCCCTTCCAGCGACCTTTCGCTCTCCAACCGCATTCTCCCGACCATTTCGCTGAAGCCCCCATCGCCGCCATGGCCAACGACGAGTATGATGTACGTTTTGCCCTTGCCCTCCGCCCAAGAGCGCCCTGGTTTCCCAACACGTTTGCTGACCGTTGACCCCCCCTGTGCAGTTCCTCTTCAAAGGTGCCATCACCCCCTTAGGCCACCGCCTGTCCCCCCATTCGCGATCCGCGGCGCCCAACTGATACTGACTGCCCGGATCTCTAGTCGTGTTGATCGGTGACTCTGGTGTCGGAAAGTCCAACCTTCTCAGCCGATTCACTCGTAACGAGTTCAACCTCGACTCCAAGTCGACCATCGGCGTCGAGTTCGCCACTAGGTCCATCCAGGTCGACTCAAAGACAATCAAGGCCCAAATTTGGGATACCGCGGGTCAGGAGCGATACCGCGCCATCACCTCCGCCTACTACCGTGGTGCCGTTGGCGCTCTGCTTGTCTACGACATCAGCAAACACCAGACTTACGAGAACGTCACACGATGGCTCAAGGAGTTGCGGGATCACGCTGATGCCAACATCGTGATCATGCTGGTGGGAAACAAGAGCGATTTAAGGCACCTGCGGGCTGTCCCGACCGAGGAAGCCAAGTCTTTTGCTAGTACGTTCACTCAGCGCGTCTTCGTCATTATACGTCACTCGCACAGCCACAGGCCAATGCAACAATGAGCGTGTCCTTGCTGACAACCAGTTTCTGTAGGCGAGAACCATCTGTCCTTTATCGAGACTTCTGCTCTCGACGCCAGCAATGTTGAACTTGCATTCCAGAACATCCTGACAGGTACGACACCCCTTGTCAACCCCCCTGTCAATTGAATCGAGGACCGATATTAACCATCTCGCACAGAAATTTACCGAATTGTATCCAGCAAGGCACTGGACAGCGGCGACAGCGCTCAGGCCACCATTGGTGCGGGCACCAACATCTCGCTCAGCAAGCCTGCCGACGACGAGGCGGCGAAGGGCGGAAAGTGCTGTTAAGTTGTTTGCAGGAACCGTGTTTGCGACGATTTAGAAAGCTTGCCGGGTGGGATACCAGGCGTCTCGTTTGTTCCCTGGAAATGTTCGTCACATAAGGAGAGATTCGAGGAGACGGGGAACCGTGATACGTCTTTTTTGATATCAGAAGGCGCGATTACTTCGGCTTTCCTTTGTTCTTGTTTGTCATGATGGCTGTCTGGGTTGATGGTCCAACGATCGCTGCGAACATGGTCATCTTACGTAGCTAAATGAACTCTTTAATGCTCAATCAATTTCGATTCGAGTTTCTGATTCACGAAATGTACTATCGTATCTGCTTTTACTGGCTGACTACAACAACTTTGAATGTTAGCGGGGTGTGTCGAGTACTTCGTCGCGAAAGGGACTAGTTGGAATCGAGCGTTGGCTTATCACGCCAAGGATATTTCCGCATTCAGGAGTCTCGGGGAATACTACCCAAACTATGCCTTGAAATTAAGAACCGTAAATTGGTTGTTCATGTGATCCCGTCGTCTTTGCTAAGTGGTATCCATCCAGTTTGGGCGGTGTCCTTTTGACTCCACCCACATATGACCCCACTTATTTTCGATAAGAAAGCTTGGAGCTTATCGTAGCGGATTTTCTCCACTGCCGACCAAATTTTTTGGCAAACCACCCGCCATTGATTGCATCGCCGCAAAGTCATTGCATCTAATCTCCTGCCTACCTTGCAAATACTCGACAGGGTGCCGCAAAACATTTTTCGCAACAATGGCGGCCGTGTACAAGTCAATTTCTAAGTCTGGGTCCTCCAAGGCCGACGCACCGAGCAATGGCCCTAAGAAGAACAAGCAGAGAGTCCTGATTCTCTCTTCCCGAGGTGTCACCTTCAGGTACAAAATTTCCACCCCGTCTTGGACCCAATGGAGCGCATTTGTCTAACCCTTATGACTGCATAGGCACCGTCATCTTCTAAATGATATCGCCTCGATGCTGCCTCACAGCCGAAAAGACGCCAAATTTGACTCCAAGACGAAACTGTACGAGCTAAACGAGTTGGCCGAACTTTACAACTGCAACAATGTCGTCTTCTTCGAGGCGCGAAAAGGAAAGGATCTCTATGTGTGGTTCAGCAAGGTGCCCAATGGCCCTACGATCAAGTTTCATCTCCAGAACCGTACGTGTCTGCGACGCCCGTCCCATCGCGGATTTACTGACCAACCTTAGTCCACACCATGGAGGAACTACACTT
This sequence comes from Calonectria multiphialidica, assembly GCA_020623665.1. Classification (NCBI taxonomy): domain Eukaryota; kingdom Fungi; phylum Ascomycota; class Sordariomycetes; order Hypocreales; family Nectriaceae; genus Calonectria; species Calonectria multiphialidica. The sequence goes on along the minus strand of JAHVYC010000041.1, from coordinate 148,989 downwards.
CACTGGTAACTGTCTGAAGGGCTCAAGACCAATCCTCTCGTTCGACGCTGCTTTCGAGAAGCAACCCCACCTCCGCGTTATCAAGGAACTCTTCCACCATACTTTTGGTGTACCCCAAGGCGCGCGCAAATCGAAGCCTTTTGTTGACCATGTGATGGGCTTCACCTACGCCGACGGCAAGATTTGGGTCCGGAACTACCAGATTAACGAGGTTGAGGCCTCTGCGACCAAGGATGGAGAGGAGGTTGACGACTCTGTCAAGTCCAAGTCTGTTGGCAAGGACACCGATATTAACCTGGTTGAGATTGGTCCTCGGTTCGTCCTGACACCCATTGTGATTCAGGAGGGATCATTTGGCGGACCCATCATCTACGAGAACAAGGAGTTTGTGTCGCCAAACCAGGTGCGAGCCGATATCCGCAGGTCGAAGGCCGCCCGACACAATGCGCGGGCGGAGCAGAACGTGGAGCGACTATCCAGGAAAGGCGACCTGGGACTGCGATCCAAGGATGGCGAGCGAGCACCCAAGGATGAGCTGGATACTAAGATGCTGTTCGCTTAGACTTTGTGATACCATTCGATCCTCTGGCTTTCTAGGTCTCTAAAACTGGAACGGGGTGTAGGAGTTAATGGATTTAGTTATGCAGTACAGTTTACTAAAAAGAAATATTCACTGGTTTATTCTATATTTATGTCTGATTAATTATGCCAACGCGCAATCGCATCATCGTTTGGCCCGAAAGCCGGCAAATATTCGGGCATTCGATCTCGGGGTCGCGACTCACGCAGGGAGTCGCCGTGCCCCCTTTCATAGCGTGTGTCGTCAATCTCATTTCCGACATCATCTAGGAATAACCAGAAGCAATGCCTTCCTTGGTTCCCATGGCGTCGACATTCCCATCCCAGTTTTTGCCCCAGAGCGCTCATTGCACTTTCTCAAGCCCCAAGGTCGGGGTGGCCGGCCTGTAAGCTTCGACGTGTTGGCCGCTTCTCGGTGACTCAGCAGTCAATATCGAGGGGCGATAAAGCAGCTTCTGCGCTTTCAACCCGTTGATTTCTACCATCTTCGCGATAGCTCGCCAAATTACTCGGCCCCTATTGCACCAGAAGCTTGATCTTGGACATATATTGCTTGGGCACACTGAGGCTGTGATCTACTTTATAGCGAGGTCGAAACATCCCCTTGGTCGATTCTGTCATCGATTTCATTGGTCATTTGGACCACAAAATTTTTTTAACAAAAGATGTATTCTCTATTCAGTAAGGCATTATGTTCTGGTCTGTTTTGTACAATAATATGCTGACATCTCCAAGGACCGTCGATGGTGATGATGCCAAGTTATTGATACACTTAACACTGAACTCATCGTTACTAGCAAGTAGAAGACTGCGATCCACTCTGTATCTTTTAACTGTCAACATATCACAAATTTCAACCACGCAAGCCGAAATTTAGCCCTTTGGGACTGAGCTACTCCCAAAGTTGGATCACTTATATCTTATATTACTCAATCAAAGATCGCCAAGATGGCGAAATCTACAACTAAACCATTCTGCTTGACAGGTCTCCCTGTTGAGATTCTTCTCGATATTTATCATCAGCTTGATCTAGACAGTGTCTTTGACTTTGCTGCCAGTCACCGTTCATTGCACGACCTGTTTGAAGAACGGAAGGCTACCATCTTGCTTCCAATTATGGCAAGGGATTTTAGTCCATTTGATGAACTATTACAAGTTTACACCGCTTCCCGTGGCGATCTGGAGACCATTGGAGCAGGGTTTTATGCGCCTCGTCGGGTTATCTTCAAGCGCTACCTTGGGGACGGTGGAATCGTCCTTGCGCCTCGGCCGGACTCTTGGTCTGTGACACCAGCAGATGGACCTCGCAATGGCTTCACGGAAGTCCTCAGATCTGGGAAACCCTTTATGACACCAACTTCCACCACAGGGACAGCCATATTAACCGAGCGTGACTTGGGAACTCTCCTCAAGTACTGCAAAATTGTACGGGGTTGGGAGGAACGTTTCCCTCAAATGAGGTGGTTTCACGAGCCGGAAAACTGCCGGTTTCTTCGCTTCCATGAGGCAGAGAGATTTCGCCGAGCATTCTACCGGTGGTGGCTCTATGGGTTTTATTTCCATGGTGACTTTCCACGGCCGAGAGTTGGGCTTCCAGAGCCATATGTGGACGATATCCGAACCAGCCAAATGCGACGTCATTCAACAAGCGAGCTGCTGGAGCTAATGGATTTAGTCGAGACCATGAAGGATGTGGTTTTGCATTATCTTTGCCCTAGGCTTGACACTTGCCAATTGAATGTGAGTCGGGGTTGGCTTCATGCATCGCCGGATAACTGACCTGAGGGACAGGACTGTAACTCGCCTCTGATCAATACTGTTGACCGCCCCCAATCACTCCTGACAGGATGGACTGACCAAAGCCCATGGGGGCGTATTGTCAAGACTTACGCAAAACTTGGTCCCAAAGAGTTAATGCATCTATTCGAAAACATATACAGTTACCCACGAGGGCGACTTATTGTTGAAGCAAGGCTGAACAACCCTACACTAACGTTTGACCAAGAGTCTATCCAAGTTGCCATCAGGTGCGCGTTAGATGAACGTCGCTGGTTGGATAGAATGCCGAGCCTTCCCGAGGATAGTGTCGGTGGCATCATTGACTTTGACGACGAGCGTGACAATGAACGTTTGGCTTTTTGTGACGATGCTAGGCCTGATGGATCTCTTCCTCTAGGGGCCAAGTTCGTGCGGTCTTTTTCGCAATACTCCCCCCGAGGTGATGATGGGTCTTACATTGGGGAGACGCAGCAGGAACGGGTTGGTGGACGGTTCGTTGTACCGTCAGTATACTAAGGGTTGGCTTGTAATAGAACATAATAAACTGCACGGCCGGTTCAATTTGATCTTTTTGGGTCTACACGTGCATAACAAGACATGGTTCAAACTCGAGAATCAGCACCTATTTGTGTCCTTCTCTGTGTCCTCTTTTTTGTTGATGAGCATGTGAAGTTACAAGTCAATGCGGTGGTTCGGACGGCAAAGCGCAACGCGGGAATAAATTTGATACGCGCTATGGAACAAGGCAATATAATGTGTTTTAATCAATACCTACCATTTCGTTTGTTTTCCAATTTCTTTACTTCTATTTGTTCCAACACAACTTGCCTTGGACGACATCTACAGCGTTGGACGTGTCGTAGATCATGTGTTAAGGCGGATTAGCGGAGGAGCCGCTAAAGGTGCACCCCCCACAAGGCCAGCTGCCCACTGGAAGAAAGGGCCCATCTCACTGGCTAGTAGCACCGAGGACAACCCGCCAAAGCCATCCGCGCCACGGAGCCTCACCTTCGCATCCAACTTAAAGATAGGCGGCCTAAGCCAATCTACACCTTCACGCCTGTGCGCCTCCGCAGCCCCTCTACCTCTCCACTCCCCACGGCGCCCGCGACGCCTACCAGACTCTGCGTGCGGCGGACCCCCCCTCTGGCCGCCTACAGAAGGCCCCTCGTGTGCGTTGATCGCCTCGAGCGCCCTGTTCATCGCGCCATCCACGCTTTTGGGGGGAACTTGTTGCGTTTTCTCGGTGAGTTTGTGTGGTTACATATGCACACCAGTTGCACAACTGGAATCGGGGTTTCTCTGGCTCACGTTTCCTCATCTGCCCAATTTTTGTTTCTTACCCCTTGTTAGCGCGTTGTTATCCTGTGAGGTGGATGTGAGTCTTTGTTCTGAGACGTCGGCCCCAGACCTTGATGGTATAAACATCAGCGCTCTATGAAGATTCACTTTCATATCCTAATATTCATCCCAGCCAGTCTTTATATTTCAGCGCCCTTGAATACTTCTGTGCCTGAGCTAATCCTTGTCCAGAAAACCCCACGGCGAGGGGTGTGCTTGGACACTCAGTTCAATTCTGAGCAGCCACATCAACTACAACCAAGACTCGTCATTATCAATTCAGAGTGAAACCCCTCTTCAGGTTTATGATGAGTTCCGCCACTCCTATGGAGGGCGAGGATCATCCCATGGAAGATGCTGGTCCTGCGAATGGAATTCCGGAGGATGGCAGCAACGACATCGCCGACGACGACACCGCTTCAGAAGGGAGCTACGACCCTGAAAGTGATCCTGAGCCTCAAGATCTTGCCTTAGATCAGATGCGGCGGCGGGGTCTCCTCCCGACTGGTTGTTGCTATGATGATCGTATGAAACTTCACATGAATGCAGACTACAGTCCAAATACGCACCATCCCGAGGACCCTCGTCGTATCCATGAGATATTCAAGGCCTTCAAAAAGATGGGACTTGTCTACACTGGTCCAGAATCAGAATTAGCCAAGATCATCAAAGAGTGCCCAACAAGGTACATGTGGCGAATTCCTGTCCGTGAGGCAACACGCGAAGAGATCTGTCTTGCTCATTCCCCTGACCACTTAAGCTGGGTTGAGAACCTACAAAACCTGAGCACAGCTGAGCTCAGGGAACTTACAAGGCAATATGACCAAGGACGCGAGTCACTATACGTTGGTAGCATGTCATACCCAGCCGCCATGCTGTCTGCAGGAGGTGCTATTGAGACCTGCAAGAATGTCATCACGGGGCAGGTAAAGAATGCTTTCGCCGTCATTCGCCCCCCAGGACATCATGCCGAATTTGATGCTCCCATGGGATTCTGTTTCTTCAACAACGTTCCTGTCGCAGTGAGGACCTGCCAGCAAGACTATCCAGATCTGTGCCGGAAGGTTCTTATTCTTGACTGGGATGTTCATCATGGTAACGGTGTCCAGAACATCTTCTACGAAGATCCAAACGTTCTCTACATTTCAATTCACGTCTATCAGAACGGCCATTTCTACCCCGGAAAACCACCAAACCCCATGACCCCCGATGGCGGAATTGAGAATTGTGGTAGCGGTCCTGGACTGGGCATGAACATCAACATCGGCTGGCACGACCAAGGAATGGGCGATGGAGAGTATATGGCCGCATTTCAGAAGATTGTCATGCCAATCGCCAAAGAGTTCAACCCTGACCTCGTTGTCATCTCCGCTGGTTTTGATGCCGCCGATGGGGACGAGTTAGGAGGATGCTTCGTCTCACCAGGTTGCTATGCTCACATGACGCATATGCTCATGTCTCTCGCAGATGGTAAAGTTGCTGTTTGCCTAGAGGGTGGTTATAATCTCAAAGCTATCTCCAACTCGGCTGTTGCGGTTGCGCGGACACTCATGAACGAGCCCCCTCCAAAGATGGAGCTCCCCAAAATCAACAAGGAAGCAGCGCGTATACTAGCCAAGGTCCAAGCACACCAAGCCCCGTATTGGGAGTGTATGCGTCCTGGAATCGTCGATGTTCCCGAAGTTCAAGGCCTCAACGCACACCGGCTTCACGATGTTATCAGGAATGCACAACGCCAGGTTCTTCAGGCCAAACACAACATGGTTCCGCTGTATGTCCAACGCGAACAGCTTTATAAGTCCTTCGAGAACCAAGTACTAGTGACACCGAACCTGCACGCCGCAAAAAGGATTTTGATGATTATTCATGATCCGTAAGGCAGCCGTCTGCGAGATTCCGAACTTAAATGCTGACACATTGCAGTCCTCAGCTTCTAGCACAGCCAGACGTCATCGACACAATAGTTGAACCCCACAATGCATGGGTAGTAAGTAACTGATCCCATTCTGCGGAGTGTGGATACTAATCACAACAGGTCGATGGAGTCACGGAATATATCGATTGGGCTATTGGCCAGAAGTTTGGAGTTATGGACATCAACGTTCCGGCATACATCACACACGAGGAGGTACGCATTGCGATCTATTTTTATTTTTTTTTCTCATCTAATGATGCAGGACTCCGATTCTTACACCCCTGTATCTCAGGAGAGAGTCTTGCAGGAACAAATCCAATCTCTAGTTTGCTACCTTTGGGACAACTACCTTCAGCTATACGACGCTGAAGACTTCTTTGTCATGGGTGTTGGCAACGCATACCTTGGAGTGAAAGTCCTCCTACTAAACAGAGGTAACATAAATTTCTCTGCATAGGTAGAAATATCTTGCTGATATTCCCTAGATTGCAAGTCCAGGATTTCGGGTGTGGTCAACTTCGTAACGGGCAATCTCCGACCCGTCAAGTCCGACATTGACACTGATCTATCCTCATGGTACAAAGAAAACTCGCGCGTTTATGTTGCGGGAGACCATGCCTGCTGGTCAGATCACGACCTCACCAGGAAGGTGAACAAGAGGCGATTTGGCACCGTAATCAAGAGCCCCATGTTCGGCCTCAATAAGATGATGCAGGCACATGCGGGTGAAGCACAAGAATGGATTATGGGGAGAGTGACCGAATCATCGGAGGGCGACACAACCGATGAGGACAAGCCATGACATAATTTCCCAGGCTTGCAGGGATTTGGCAGAACTTTTGCTAGTTTCGCGCAGGGCCAGGAGGGCTTGGCCAACCTTAGGATAGAATAATTGATGGACCTACGGGCTTGTGCGGACTACTTCCTCTATATGAAATATGGTGTAGATATTAAGACATGAAACAATTCTGCACGATTGCTGCAGTTTCGAATTGAATCACCCATCCAATTTTTCTTCTTCACATTAGTGTTGACTGGTGCGCGTTTGTGCTTCATACTTGTTCCACAGTGCTGAATACAGTATGCGACATAACAACTACTGTGTTCTTATCTTATCCGGGGGGCCGGGAGGCGAAATCTCCGACGAATCTTCAGAGAGCTCCTGAATCGTCAAGACGCGTGCTTGCGCTCATCCACTAAGCTCGAAGCTCAACCTTTCCTGAACAAAGCACCTGCCGTACATTTTGTCGCGCAGAACATAGACACCATGGATCGCGATCGTGGAAGGAGGTGAGTGAATACTATGTTTCTTTGTCCCCATCCAATCCCCAATCCGATCCCATTTATCATCACCATCACCATCATCCATACATCTACTTTTCGAGGCCTTTGAATCATCGTTATTGGAGCCGCCACCGAGGTCGCATTTTGGGCCGACTGCATGCAGCTTGGAATCTCTGTGATATTCGGGGGTGGGATACCGACATACCAGCGGGTAGTTGCATGATCGAGTTTCGCCATGCCTTCGACTTCACCACCTTCACATCAACGCCGACGAATAGCACAAAACGAGGCCGGACCGCACCCTACCACATCAGCAACACATCTTTTACAGTCAGAGCCGAAGCATGTCAAGAGCAGGGATACCGACTTTGGGTACAATCAGACAGCAGGCGACTCAAGTATCGCCCAGAGTGGCTTGAGCAACGCCGCTGCATGTTCAGCGCTGCCTACCGGCAGTACGCGAGACGACCCCCCCGTCGAACCCAAGGAGCCTCTTCATGCGCTGAGGTTGCTTGAAAGGGAACGCCGACCCTACGCCTTGAGCTTTAATACAATCCGCTCGATAGTAGCGAAAAGGCCCCCCAGACGAATCCCTATCGGTCCATTCCCATTCACATACCAAATCAACTGCAACGGCGACTACGCAATTCACCATATCGACTTGTTGGTCGGAAACTGTTGGAAATTTGTGACCGTTTAGGAGGTCTAGCAAGTCTTCGCGGACAGCCAACCAAAAGTTCGAGTGTTCTTCAAATACGGCTCTCCATGGGTCCGAATGTGCGATGTCAACTTGGATAACCGCTTCTTCCGGCCGTGTCTACACTTCCTTGAAGATCCTCGCAGATTATTCTTCTCTGCACTGCGGCAGGCTGTGCAAAGTGGAGGCTCCATCCGCAGGCCAGCGCGAGCAGTTGTCAACAGGCCTAGCCCCCTTTGGCAAGTTATGTCAGTTGAGGATGAACCAACAAGACCCGAACATATGCATTTCTGAAGCATAACCTCCAAGCACGCTCGTTTGTTCATATGGAGGCGGATTTCGACCAACAGCGTAAAAAAAAAAAAAAACTGGATCATGATCAGATGTTATGCAGCAACAACAGCGGTTCTTTTCCTTTTTGGGTTTCTTTTGTTATTTTTGTTTGCTTCGCCCCTAACAATACCCCACATATGCACACTTCATCATGCAGGCAAGCCGTTTTTTTTGGAGGGATGCTGACGCTAACTTGGCAAAGGTACGACGATGGAGAGGTCGTTAGATATGGTGCGGGTGAATCATGGAGGCCAACTCCTCGGGACCGATCACCCAGACGAGCCCGCAGCCCTATTAGAGATAGACCTAGAAGCCCACGACCACGGAGTCCTCGTCCCCGAAGCCCTCCCCCTGCTGCCTCTGACAGTTACGTTCCTGGGAGATACCCGCCACGAAGACGGTCACGAAGTGGTGGTGATCGTTATCGACGAGAGCGGTCAAGAGATCGAGAAAGTCCACGCCGGCGCGAACGCACCAGGTCTCCCATGAGAAGGCCATCGCCTCCCCGGCGTAGTTTGTCAAGGAGGCCCTCTCCCATGCGCGGCGACAGGTATGAGCGTCCGCGATCTCCCGGCAGGGACTGGGACCGAGATCGTGAGCGAGACCGTGAGCGTCTAAGAGATCGGGAATGGGATCGAGATCGAGTCCGCGATCGAGAACGCGAGTTCGATCGCCGAGATGACAGGTGAGCACGGTGTTTCAATTATTATAGCTTGTCACTAAATTCGACAGGCGAAGGTCAAGGTCGCCATTCGGTCGAGACAGAAGAGATAGAACACCGCTTGGCAGGTCGCCTCCTCGTGGTCCCAGCGGCGGCGGCTCTTATCGTCCTCGTTCACGTTCTCTTAGTCGGCGGGGTGCTGACAGATATCAATCGTATCGTCGAGCTTCTCCACCGAGAGAATCGGGAATTTCGTCGGCAATCACATCCCAATCAGCTTCTGGAAGATCATCGCCTCGCCCCAGCTCGATCAGAGCTCGATCACCTCCCCCTCAACTTCGCGAGGAATCTCCTCGTCACATTGCTGTTCCTGCTGCTGTTCATCCTAGAGATGTGCCGCGGCCAGCACCTTACGAGCCAACTACCCCAGCTTCTCGATCACCACCGCGCGGCCCTGCCGCTCTGAGAGCCCCCCCGACCGGCCCTTCTGCTAACCGGAACTTTACCACACCTGTTGCCACACCGGCACCTCCACCACCGGTACGAACACAGACACCTACCGCTCCCCCACTTCGGTCAGAGACCACTAGCCCAACCAATCCTCCCGCAGGACCACGAGGATATGTTCCTCCGGCCCGCGGGGGGTTTGCACCACGTGGCGGTGGAAGGGGCGGGTGGACACAACCGCCCACAAGACACATGGCAGGGCCTTCACCATCTCCGTCGACGCCAAATGGCCCCTCTACTATCCCCACCGGCCCCAGAGCCACACCTTCTAATACACCCTCAACATCCACCACAGCTCAGTCTCGCCCTTTCAACCCTCCCACTGGCCCCTCTGCCCAGCACCCAGGCGGTCCCAGACAGACATTGGCACAGAGCATGCTCGCAACCCTGCCGCCTCTTATCCCAGGAGGCAAGCTGGATCCTTCCATGACCCCCACTACACTAGGAGTGACTCGGGAAATTGAACCTCACTATCGGAAACTGAAGGATGAAGAAGAGAAACTCAGGGACGAACTTCAAGCTAAGCAGGAACGACTGCGAAAGAGCTTGTACAACTGGGATCGGCTGGAGCGTGAGTCGCGGGCGTGGGAAATGCGCAGCGACTTGAGTGAGAAGAGTATGAAGAATATGGCTGGCGAAGGCATGGGTGGTGCGGCGTTTTGAGAAAGCAGGGTGGGATATATCAACTGTCAAGACAAAAAAGCATTGGCAATGAAAGCGAACCGGCGTAAACGGAGAGGGGCATAACGACTTTGCATTACCAGCGATCCTTTAAAGCAGACACAACTCTGGACTGAACAGCGGCGGTGGTATTTTGTATGTGTAAACTACAGGAGAAGGGTAACAGCATCTCGTGATTTAGAGTAGCTGCTGGTGTAGAGGACCCCGATGATGCCACCAGCAACTTTAAAATATATTAATGACTTACTTGACAAAACCCACTGTCCCTTCCAGTGCTCTCTAATGCGTAGTAGGGGTATTGGATTTCTCAGACGTGAGTGGCACTCTTGTTGACATCCCAATGTGGATATGGCCTCATAGTGAACTAAGCTTTATTGAGAATGTACTCCACTTGAGTTTGACCGTCAAACGTGGAATGTGAGGGGAATATTTGAATTTCTACAGCCCTCCATGTGGAATAAACGCCCAATGAATCGAGCTGATACTCGGGGCCCCTATACTATGTACATTTAAATGAAAACAGGTGTGGTATTAGAACCCTCGCAAGGCAACAGTAGTGTGAACAGTGTCTGTTGCTTATATAGTTTGCACATCCTTCCTGGTAATACTTCATGCCATCATGTCATTGATTCCGTCGCGTAAATATATCGTTACAGTCATATTTTCAATCCGTCAAGCCGCCGGACACCACATAATAATCGCATTGCACAAGCAGCACAGGTTCACGTCACCAGGCGTAGGTTGGCTCATCGTATTCGTCTTGATCACCATCCCATTCTCCATCAGACTCAGACCGATCCTCGTCCATAAAATCCTCCATGCCAAATTGCAATTCAGTGGGCTTCTGGTTGTCAAAGACGATGGAGACGGTTGTGCAAAGGCCTTGAATAGCGGGCACGATGGATGGATGAGGCTCTCCTTGTTTCACGTTCAAATCGGCATCTCCAGAAACTGCTGCGTCGTCAGAATCCCCAGAGGCATCAAATTCATCTTCGTCCGTGTCCGGGTCTCGGTATGTTGGCCGACGGCGGTCTTTGGAATTGCTACTATTCCGAGAATCCGAGTCAGAGGCTTGTGCTGCAAGGCGAGTGCTCCGGCGGGACGGACCATCAAAGTGCCCCTCCCGATTGACAGCTTTCCGTAGAGTGCCATGTCTCTCTTCGGCTGGTTCTTCGATTGGTGCCTGTCGTAGTGACGCGTGGTTATTCGGTGGCTTAAATGGGCGTAGGAAGACCCTATCCAGCCTCTTCCGCCACTCGTGGCGCATATTTGCACGGGCTTTCCAAGGTATGTTCAGCATAGTCTTGACGGCAAGATGCCGCAGGTCAGGGAGGCTTCCGGCATTGTCGATCAACGATTGGAGGAACATCTCTGCTGTTTCTACGCTCCAATGCCGGATGTGTTCGAAATCCAACACACGAATGCTGGTTGGCCATTTTGGAATTTGATGCGGGAGCAAAGCATGTTCATACAGTGGATCGGCGTCATTGTTGACCAACGAAAGTGAGTCATGGTGGCGGAAATATGATAGGTTCATGCGAAGCTCTTCCAGGCCAGGGCATGCGTCAGCCAAGATGGTTAAAAAGCCCAGGTCCAAGGATTGGTTGTGTGACAAGACCAGGCCGCGGAGGTGCCTGCCATGGGAGTGAAGAAAGAGCTCCAGGTCTTCTGATTTCACCTCCCAACAGTTAATGAGCTCAAGATACACCAAGGATTTCGGAAGAAGCGGGAGCATGCGATGGTTCATGACGGTGGACGATTCAAACACAAGATGCTTGAGAGACTGCAACTTTGAGATGGCCTCTGCGATGGAATCGATCATCCCATTGTCCTCATTGTACAATTCCAGCTCCTTTTCTTCATCTCCAGACTTAGGTCGCGGCTTGTACAGAGATGGCACCTGAAAGTTGGTGAAGCTCAACTTGGTAAGATGGGCAAATGCGGGGTCCTGGTGCACACGAGCGATATCTTGGATGGTTGCAACATGGCCACCCAATAACCTCCCGCTCCACTCCCAACTTTTAAGCATAGTGTGGTATGGTTTTTCATCGGTAGGCTCTGGCTGGGCAGTAGACGGCATTAGCGCATGAAAGATGTCTTCTGAATAATGCCATCTGACGGTACGGTCAAGCTCTCTATACGGTGGCTGATCATGCTGAGTGAAGAATACTAATTCCTTGAGGCGCACCAACGGGTGTACAATCTTGTGCAAGACTGTTTGTGGTACAACTTGAATATCTATGTAGACAGACTCGATTTTGGCACGATAGTTCAGTCGAGTCTCAGACGGCGGGCGCTCCAGAAGGGCAGCGAGACGCCTTGCTTTACCCGAGGTGGTGATTGGTGGGCATCGATAGATAGCCGACAGAGCAGGCTCTACAAAAGCCTTGCATGTCGTGGCTGCGTTGAGGAGCCAGTTGACATCGAGCGTGTCATAACCCCCAGTAGTGGCAGCATAATAGAAGATGTCGACCCATGCGCCGTAAGGCATCTGAGGGTTGCGCCAGTCAGGAATGACCCCCTGAGGAATCACTAATTCGTGAGATTTCGAAGTGACACGGCGTTTTTTGGCTGCGCTCGGCCTCCTGTTAGATCCACTAGGGCGTTTTCTGATTCCCTGGAAAGGTCGTTTGCTCCTCGAGGCGGGATCGCCCGTCGACGCTTCATGCGTTGGCCGAGAAGCAGCGCTTCGATGTGCACTTCGAAGACTCCTACGTCTATCCGCGGTGGGTCTTACAGCAGTGCGACGAGTGTTGGGGCGAGAGCGGGATCCGAAATGAACTTCATCCGCAACCGCTTCACTATCTAGATCCGACTCAGGATCATCGGCACTCGAAGCAGACGATGCGGAATCGTCTTCGTCACTCGAAGAGTCTTCGCCATAATTTATTTTAGGGTGCGACCGTGATGAGGCGCGAGCCGGGCGAGCAACTTGTGTCTGGGATGCACGACGAGGATTGCGACGGATGGCACGATTGCGGCGGTCGGGAACGGCGGAAGCTCGTGTCCTCGCCATTGCGACATGAAGGCCTAGCACAAGCAAGCGATGTCAGCCCATAGCTCCATGTTCGAGGCAGGGACTCTATTTCAGAAAATCAAAAATGGCTGAATGTGCACAAAGGTAACGAAGCTGGCGCAGAACGGCGATGCACATACCCACCACAATGAAGCCAGGACTTGGTGTCGCTTTGCTTGGGGGCTGATTGACCTCGGATCTAGGGCTGCAAGAGGTTCGTAAGGCCTGCAGTGGCTACCAATCCGGTCCAGGGCTATTCCTCCATGGGAATTCTGTATGCGCGGCCAAGATAAATCACGACGTTGTCAATGGGAGGATAGCGAGATGGATCAGAGGCGTCGTGAAGGGAGAGGACCTGGAGGGGCAAGGTAGAGCCTGGTGCCTGGAAGAAAGCAAGGTGCCGCCAGCCTCGCACTAGGGATGCGCCTGCGGGTGTGGGGCGCTGGCTCAAGGCCAATCATCGGCGACCAGTTCAAACCAGGATAGCACGAGAGAGTTGGGTGAGCAAAGGTGAGGAAGCCGTGCGCGCTGCGTGGTTTGAAATTTACGAGGACAGAATTAGATTAAAAAACAGTATCTCCTTCGTGTCCCCTAGGGCAGGAACAAGGCTTCTTGCATTAAATCTCCCAGGTTTCCTCCACAATTAATCAAATTGGGGATTTAATAGCGATGCCATCCCATGATGGCTCACCCGAACGTGCATCATGATCCACAGAGGCCCCGATAGTCGCATGGCTAATTCATCCAGGTGTCGCGAGGACCTCGGCTTTAGGCATAAGTCACGTCGCATTTTGGTGTGCTGGCGCGCCGTACAAAAGCAAGTGGCCCGCTCTGGGTCGCTCTTGCTCCTGTGTGAATGGTTCCTCGGCGGCTTCTAGGATTGGCTATCCAAGCGCTAGTCCCCATTGGGCGTCGCGATAGAATCTCCCTGCTCCGTCACCCGGCTGCTGGCACGCGTCTCACTGCACTATTCGCAGCCGCCGCGCTCACGGGTCAATCTTCAGCATCGATCTGCACAACAACTGCCACTGATTCAATCGCCGCTGTCAGGGCTCTGATGTGCCATCGCTTCTCCTGCTGAGTGTGGCGTCTTGTTGCTGAAGAAAACCGGAACCAAACAGCGGCTTTAGCGGCCTGCACGCGACTGCGCTGTCCTCATTTATTTACATCTGCTGCCGCATCCACGTCCATCACTCACTTCGCTTCCATCATTAAGCGCCCAAACTCGTCCAGACAACGAATTTGAGCCCTCTCTCTCATTATTATACCCTCTTTCGCGCTCGAACTCTCTTTTCGTCGCCTTAGCCTTGCCCTTGGCTTTCCTCCCTCAGGCCCCTTTCTGATTCGCCTCTTCTCAGCCTTCACGGCCACGCCGAAAGACCAAAAACCGGATCATGAGCGCCGCCACCATCACCCTCCTTTGAATGTCTTTTAGCAATCGATAATTGCCGACGAAGGAGAAGCAGTGGCCAGCGCTCTGCTTGCTCATCTCATCGTTCCTCACCTCTTCTATGACCCCGTCCCTCCGCCATGAACTTGAAAAGGCGCAGCCAGCGGACGGCCCCCTTTACCCAACAGAACTGGCTCAACGGAGTCAACTCCTTGCAGAATCAAGCCATGGGTGTTGCGCTTTCCACCCCCAGGCGCCATCAGGCGTATTCGGTGGATGACAGCACCCCGCCTCAGAAGCGTCGCCGGCTGTCGTCGCCGGACTCACTCGACGTGGACCATCTCATTGCCTCTCCTCACGCCTCAGAAAATCGCAACACTCTGCGCATTGAGGTTTTTAAAATATTTCACAGGGAGTCAAAAAAAGTTCGGTCCTATCAAAACTCTGTCGTACCCCGCGACGTGCTCAACACCAAGGGCAATTGTCGCATCACTATTTATGACACAAGCACGAGCTGGCACAGGGTTCTGCACTGCCAGAATCAATTATGCGACATTACGACGTACAAAAATCCTGTGGGCCCTCATCGGGTCGCCCGGATTGACATGCCCCGTCCCTTCTTCGTCCCAGAGGAGAGCATGCTAGTTAACAGGCTTGATGAGGATTCTCATGACATTTCTGAATCATACAAACTTGTGGTCGAGCTCGAAGCCGCCGACAACGGGCCGTGGCCGCCTCTTGAACCGCATGATTTCGGCATTCCAGTAGGAGATCAGGGCCCTCTGTCCGACACATCCAAACGCCACTGGGTCATGTCCAGCGAAATTTCGGAGGTTCAAGGTAGGATCAAAAATCCCTTGCGCCTCACATCTGCCTATAATCCACAAAAGCCGTCGCGACAAACGGATTATATCATGGATGTCGATCTTCGCTGGACCTCTGGTTTTCGCGCTCTGAAGCGCATCGAGAAGGGCTCGATGCCTTGCATTACCGCCATTGACCCAGATGCGGAAAACTATCCCGAGGGTCGCTTTGAGCCCAACCTCGATAATGAGCCTAATGGCATCGCTAACGGTGTTAATGGCCACGTTGGCGACGACTCCATTCACGAGGTCGAGGATGATCTGGTGGAAGGAGATCAGACACCCAGCAGATCCCTGAGAGTGCGGGAAAAAAACAAGGTTTACAACCTCAAAGTTCTAAGCGACCAGGCACAAGGCAAGGAAGGAAAACGTCGGTCAAGGGCAGGACAGGCCACGACTGCCGAGGGTCGTGTGACATACTTTCTCCCCATCGATCAGCCTGTCAATTTGGACTTCTATCGATGTATATCGTGTGGCGTTATAAACCAGTCCATGGCTCATCTGCAACTCCATTTGCAAACGGTTCATTCTGACTACGAGTATATCCTCGAAACGACAAGCCAAGGGCCACAGTTTCGGGTCTCTTTCTGTCCTGAGCCTGAGCCTGAGTCATCTCCGACCAAAACGTTCCATCTCGCACGGCCTATCAAGCCTTTCAACCTGGAAACTTTCGCCGCGGGTGACCAGTCCTGGGCCACTTCCAGATTGGGACCGGACACCAGCGGTGAACCCTTGCAATCCCCCGCAAGATCTAGCGCTTCCCGGCAGCTGTTTGGCCCCAGCCCTGAAGATTCTGTAAAATCCGCGCCGCAAGGAGCTGAGCAAGTCAAAAAGCGCAAAAAAGTATTCATTCCTGAGACTGGTCAGCCAGTATTTGACCCCGTGAGCAAGGCACGACTCAAACCTGGCGACGAGGTGCCTAGGGCAGTCAAGGATAACGAATGGTTGATCCATAAACACCGGGAAAATATTGCAGAGTTCTCAGATGTGACTGCAGCTGAGAAAGAATATGTATGCAAGTGGGATGCCTTCATTCTCCAGCAAAATCTCACCTCGAGCGCCTATTTTCCTCGCGCATGGATTGCCTTTATTCGGGAGCATGTGTCTTGGTTGGCGGGCTCCAAGCATCGGATGCTCGAGTTTGGAAAACATTCCAGCTATCTTCTCGCGCGCGATATGCTAAGTGATGAGATGATGCACGAGGCATTCAGCATGATCAATGAGGAGAGAGCCAAAACCAGGACCCAAGTGAGGCCGCAAATGAATGGTGTCAACTGTGAGCAAACACCAGAACCCACACCAAGCCAATCCCCGCGAGCTTCACAGATTCGGAAAAACAAGAATGGATGTGCAGTCTGTCACCTCCCAGTGCTCGGGCCAAGATTGTTGCTGTGCTCGAACAAGAAGGTATGCTCATCGCCCCAAACCTCGTCAGTCATTTCTAACTAATTCCTTATAGGCCTGCCCACACCGTCTTTACCATTCTCATTGTGTTAAAGAAAATGCTGTTACTCCTGTGACCCAGCCTGGGTGGCGGTGTAACTCTTGCAGTGAGCCAAAAGAGACCTCTTAGAAGGAGGCATCGCCAGCACTGCAAACATCCCAGCATATTCACGAAGACGAGTCAGGTAAAATTTTGCCATCACGGTCTGCTGGGCATGGGGTGAAATTACGAGGACGCCATCCGCGGGGTGACGATACCAAAAAGCCTCCTGGTTCTGATTGGACCAGGTTGGGTTCTTCATTTTTGGACCTGAAATCCAAGAGCTGGCCGCGTAAAATACCTCGGAAGTGGTGAGGAATATCTTCAAAGACAATTAAATGAATTGCAGGCTGGCACATGATGAAGAAACTGGGGAATATGGCGGGTTAATTAAGTAAGCATGGGTTATCTGCATATAATTTTGGCGCCGATGGGAAATTCTTCGCGGTGGACTTTTTACCTTCCGCGATCCTAAGAAATCTTGAGCGAGGCGCCTCCAAATAATCGCCTGCAAGACTTGTGTCACATTTGTTCTGTAACATACAATATATACTTTTTGCGTTTGTTTGCATTGGTTTCTCATTAGTCTGAATTGGACACGTTCAGCGATCCTAAAGAGCTTTCTTCAATTTGGTTGGAGGGGTTGAAATCGCCAATGAAACATTACTTAAACGAAGTGTCGAACCCCAGCTCATCACGGCCCACCGATACCGTTCACGACTGTACGTGTAAGTCGAATTGGGAGATGAGACTGCCGAGTCGCATTTTACTGCTCACAAGCGTTCTACTTTCCAGGCCTACTCTCCCATCTTTTACATTACAAGCATCAGATGGGAATTCACACAGAGCAGCATCAACTGTTCAAATCCAGTCTGGTCCGTGGATTCAAGATAGTTGGTTGCATTCTTTGCCTTTGAGGAATGCCTGGCTTGTTTTTTTACTCGTTTATTCAATACAACGTGCCATCGCTGCATTCTATACCCTCTAGGCCTTTGCAATGGATTATTCTCAGTGCCGACTTTAAGCATATACGTCAGGCCGATACGACGGATTAATTTGTACTTCCTCTCAGCTGGAAACCATTCGATGGCATTGCTGTGCCATGTCACGGTTTCAGTCACGGTTGCAGCCACGGTTTAGATTCCTCGGCCCAGCCTGCGTGTTTTTCTCTCCTGCCCGTTCACAGCCCGAGCATCTCGACGTCACTTCCTGTTATTTCCCAGTTGGAAATTATGGGTTTTCTTTCTCCATTTCAAATTTCAATTTCATATAAATATCTTTTCAAGATGTACAATGATCAGTGTTTCAGATAGCATGGGTGATGATATCCACGACAATGATGCTATCTGTCATTTTATCACCATAGCCCAAATTATTAATGCTGTGCTCGTTCAGAAGAATTTACGTCCAGGTTAATTATTCACCAAGTATCAAAGAATGTCTACATCTTGAAATAGTTGTACATTCTAACTGAGTTCTACCCTACATACCATCGCCTCCTCTTGTCGCCGTGTTTAGCCATAGACCAGTCAGAGCATTCATTAGTCATCTTAAAAAAAGCATATTGATGCAATCATTTGAGATATGTGATATTTTAATATTCCCATACAGCCTGCTTTTTTTCTGGTACGCACCTAGCAATGGAACAACCAACTTAGTGTATCCGACGCGAGTGATTTTGATCCACGACTTTTGAATATGACCTATGATATTCCCACTGCATTCTTAATAAGGACCTCCAGGATATAATGTCAGTGTTGGATGTAAAGGCTGGCATATCTATATACCAACGAAGCAAAGCTGTAGAAATTAAAGGCATGCTTTCGCATCCTTGGAATCAAAAATTCGGATAATGCTCTCTATCCTGCGGGCGAACCCTCCAATTTTACAAAATTGTCTTGTGGTGATCTATCCACCCGTCACATCTTATTTTCGAAGGAAAACCTTGATCAGAATGAATATGAAGACCTGCAAGAATGCATTGCTCCCCCCCTGTTCCGATAGCCAGTTACGCTTGGCCCACCGTTCCTCTGAGCTTAAACGAGGCCAAGCATTTTTAGATGCGTCGCGATTGGTGTACGGCTGGCGATACGCGAGTGGAGTCGATCGGTTGTCCTTTTATAAGAAATTGTCGGTGTCCTCGTGGATAAAAACATCATCTTGGCTTGCAATTGGATCCAGACAAGGTCGCGGTGACAACATTTTTTAGAACCTGGATATTCGCATTACTTAACATGAGCAACGATATAAAAATCCCATTCGGAACTTGGCTGCCCAGGAGAGTTAAAGACATGTCGCATCCATATACCAGGTGCAACGTCTCTGTGTCTGAATATGTAGATGGGAATGTGGAAAAGATACTTTGATATTCGCGGGCGACCCACGACCAAAGGTCATGGTTTTGACCTTGACACGTATGGTATTTACCCTATTCCTGCCTATAAAAGACTTCTCATAACGCCTGTCAATATCCGCTCCGATCCGACATCTTACAAAGCCATCCCGCTCTTCCTCATTCTGCTCGTCCCCCGCCATAAATGCACATAGACACAACCCAACCCCTTATTAGAATTTATACTTGCCCTGCTTCTTCTTTTCCTGTAGCTCAGCCTCCGTCTTCTGTCGCTTTCGGCTCTCCTGGGCAATCATCTCGCTGAGATCGTCGTCGTATGCCCACTTGGAACCAATGCCGTCCTCCTTTCTGCCTTCATCGAACTTGCGCCTCAGGTCGTCCTTGCTGATACCGTCATTTTGGTGTAGTGAATCGACATCGAGTGCTACATCAACATCACCAGGCTTCTTGCGCTTTCGAGTATCGTCGTCGGCGCCAAGCACGGGCATACCGGAGCGCTGAGCTTGCTTGAGATCGTAGACACGGTCGCTTCCAAAGAAACCCTCGGCGCGAACTTGTCGCTCGGGAAGAATAGTGTAGGCGGACCGAGGTGCACTCGATTCTTCTGTATCATAACCACGGCGTTCCTTGCGCAGATCCATCTCGCCTGCAATTGATGTCTCAACACCTGTGCCATAGTCGGGCTGCACTGTACTGGCATAGCCGCCAGGGGTCTCGAGACCACTCGGCGTTTCGAGACCACCAGGAATATCCTCGTCCTCATCTTCCTCATCCGATTCTTCTTCTGACTCCTCCTCTTCGGACTCCTCTTCACGAGGCTGCAGCTCGCCCCAGAGATTTCGCTCAACGGGCTCACCAGATGGGGCTGGAGCTTGGGCGGCAGCTTGATTCTGTGCGCCATTCTGTGCAGTCAGGCCAAAGACGTCGCCGCCGTACAGGGGCCGATTGAATTCGTCCACTGGTGGTTTGCCCCAGCCTCCAGGGTGAAATCCCCATGAGCCTCCCGCGGGAGGAGGTGCGTTCAGACCGGGGATCTTGAGTGTGGGGTATGAAGGAGGGGGTCCGAATCGCTGCTGGTTGATCAACCATGGCGGGGGTGCTCCAGGCGGCATTCCAAGGGCCTCCTTGGTGCCTTCGGTCAGGTCGCCGGGTCGGAAATGTTGGTAGTCGACTTCTGATTCCTTGCCCTCATAGTAGACCTCACCAAACCGTGTCAATTCAGGTTTGGTCTGGAATCGGAAAAATGCATCGTAGAGTTTCTGGTAGTCTATATCGAGCTTCCCCATCTTGGGGGCCACACGTTCGCGCTGCTTCTGTTTCAACGACTGTTCGGCTTGCTTCTCGAGGACTGCGTCACGCATTTCCGTGATTCCAGTCTCCGCGATGAATTTAGGTAGGCGGAAAGGAGGCTTCTCAATTCCTCTCTTGGAAGAAAGGTACTCTCTCTTCAGGGACCAATGTGTAGGCACGGGTACCACGTTCCGTTGCGCCTTGATCTGTACCAGTAGACGGGGATCCGATGCAGAAACATCCTGCCATTCCACTACCTCCGGGATTTTGACGAGAGCCTTGAGCTCAGCAATTGAGAGCTTGTTCAGCTGCTTTCTCTTCTTCTTGGAGAGCTTGGGCTGGGCATTCTCGTCATCTTCGGAGGGGATATCATCATCGTCGCCGAAGAAGACGGTTCCCTGGTTCCCAGCGTTCGCCTCCTTGGCAACCTCATCTTCCTCAACCGATGCGCCGAACTTGTTGAAGATATCCTTGTACATGGCGAAAGCCGGGTCCTCGTCCAGCTGGTCGATATCAATCGCGACATCTGCGGACGCGGCCTTATCCGACTCGTCCTTTTTCTTCACTTCGACATCGGACGCGGGCTCCTGGGGGGCTTCGTCTGTCTCGGGCTTTTCCTCGGCTGTGGCCTCATCAGCCTTGGTAGTTGTGACCTGCGTCGCGTCAGTATTCGTGGTGCCATGAGGCGGGCGTAGCGGGGCATCCGGACGTACCTCTGCCTGGGCCTTCTTCTGCTCCTTCTTCTTCGCCCTCCTCATCTGGTTCTTGGTCATTTTTGGAGCCGCCATGGTGAATTCGGTGTTGGCGCCAGGGGCGTCGCGACTAGGAAGTGCTTTGGATACGCGGCCGGGTTGGAGACTTGAGTCACGAGCTGGAAGATGGCGTAGAAACCCGCGAGCGCAACGATGGACTGCTTCGGGCCTCTTCCCATTCCCGTAGCGAAGCGACAACGAGCTCTGGGGGTGACGGGGAGGGGGGGTGGGTGATGGATGAGGCAAGCAAAAGTTGAATGTACGGTTGCAGGCGCAGACCGGTTTAGCTAGGTGGAGTCTTTTTGCGCAGGCGACGGTACAGCAGCAGTAGCGTAGCCTCGCGAAGGAAAAAAAAAAAGCTGCTGCTGCAGGCACGCGCTTAGCGGCGCTTAATCCTTATCAGCTTATCACGACCACATGTGTAACGATGCGCCAGTCGGAACAAGTACGGGAAAAGAGCTATGAGACGGGAGGCGTGGGCAGCCAGCGCCACGTAACAGGTCCAGATGACCTTGGCGCCCCTGGTTTATCTTGGCTGCGACGATAGCCGGGCCAGGACACTGACATGGACATGGCGGTGCCGCACCAATTCAAGCTCAGGCTATTATTATTCCAATAGCGCACCAACCGCCTACCGTCATCAAACCTCGCTGTTGTGCAATTTTCGGGTGCCGCTGTAGACTCTGGCCGCCGCCTACTTATACGAGCGCACTAGCCCCATCGCCTGCCAGCGCCTGTCAGCGGGCGTCGTCATCGTGTTGTCCCGTCTCGCCGCGACTCGTCCCCTCCAACCACTCCTTTGCCCTTCGCCTCTCGCCCAACTTGGCCACATTTTAAGGGTCACGATAAAGCAATGAACACGCGGGTTTATTGTCGGTAGCATATCGCCCTCCTCTCACCAACACTCCCCCGTCGCTCGTTTTGCACCCGACCGTCCTCCCGACTTGCAGCCACGTTTCTGTCGACGTACATCGCCCGCAGCCGCGCAATCCATTGAGAGCGCACACCCGATTACGTCGCTAGCCTCCACATACACCCGCTCTCGCCTATTGCGATCCTCACATCCTCCATCCTGCCGCCATGGAAAAGTTAGAAAAGTTCCCCGACCTGATAGACCCGCCGATGGGCAACCTGTCGCGATCTCCCAGCCCGCTGCGAGCTGCCCCCGGCTACGCCAACGGCCCGCCCCGGGCCTCCGACCGTTGGCTCCCCGTAAACAGGCAAGACTCGGGCTATTCCAAGGGCCTGGGATGGTCACCTGCAGACCGGGGCCACTCTCGGCAGAAGAGTTTTGGTGACGCTTTCCGTAACATCAGGGCTCGCAATGGCAGCGTTAGCCAGAATGCCCACGAGATTGCCGATGCGCTCAGAGCCCCCGTCTCCCCCAAGCTTATTGTACGCCTTCACCCGACTTCTATCCTCAGCTTCTCCCCTGGGGGTACCTCGCATCTGCATGCGCCGTGTCGAGTCCAAGTGCTGTGCTAATGTTGCACTGAATAGATACTCTGTATATTGTGGTACACCTCCTCCGCCGTCACAAACACGTCGTCCAAGTCGATCCTCAATGCATTTGACAAGCCCGCCACCCTCACTCTCGTCCAATTCGCATTTGTTTCGTCGCTGTGCGTCTTCTCGGCCAAGCTAGCTAGCATCTTCCCCAGCCTACGAACCAAGATTACCGCCCTAAAGTATCCCATCCGAAAACCGACCCGCGAAGTCATCATGACCACTCTCCCTCTGGCAACGTTTCAGATCATTGGTCACCTGCTCAGTTCGACGGCAACCTCCAAAATCCCCGTCTCCCTTGTTCATACCATCAAGGGCCTTTCGCCTCTCTTCACGGTTCTTGCTTACAGGCTTGTCTATGATATCAAATATCCCACCGCAACGTACTTCTCACTCATCCCCTTGACAGCGGGTGTCATGCTGGCTTGTTCGGGTAAAACAACATACGGCGGCGAGTTAATGGGTGTTATACATGCCCTCTTGGCTACCATCGTCTTTGTAGCTCAGAACATATTTTCAAAGAAGCTGTTCAACGAGGTTGCCAAGGCAGAGGCTGAGGCTCCTGGCGGCATGTCCTCTAAGAAGTTGGACAAGCTCAACTTGTTGTGCTACTCATCTGGAATGGCGTTTGTCCTCACGTTGCCCATTTGGTTTTGGAGCGAGGGTGTTGGACTTTTGAAAGACATCTATCATGACGGCTCGGTTGACCTAACTGCCAAGCCCAACGCCATGGACCACGGCCGGCTGACCATCGAATTTGTCTTCAACGGTGTCACCCACTTTGGCCAGAACATTCTCGCTTTTGTTCTCTTGTCCATAGTATCTCCGGTCACTTACTCCGTTGCCAGTCTCATCAAGCGAGTCTTTGTCATTGTCATGGCCATCCTCTGGTTTAGAAACCCAACCACGCCGATCCAAGCTGTGGGAATTGGCCTGACTTTCCTCGGCCTCTACCTCTATGACCGCACCAGCGAAAGTAATAAAGCCGACCGCAAAGCTCAGATGATGTCCCAAACAGGAAACGGCACTCTGTTGCCCCTCACGACCCAAAACTTGAGGGCGTCAAATCTTTCATCCCAACGAGGCCCTGAGGCCAGCGCTCATCCCTATAACGAAGGGTACCTCGGCCATAGCGCCTCGATAGATGATTCGAAGAAGACTGACGAAAACGGACGTCGGACTCCCGCTAGTGCTGCAGCAGGCTGGCTCCCCCCTGGCACAAAGCAGGAAGATACCTGGAGGACGGGTGACCGGGTTGCCGGTGTTTCCTAGTTTTATACAATGGCTTGGCTTGGATCACCGGTGTTTGTGCATTCTACTCTTCATATTTTGCACATTTCGGTCTGATTTGAGGTTTTACGCCCTGAAGCTGAAATGATTTTTTTTTTTACGTGTGCACATCCCTTGGTTTGGAGGAATAGAGAGGGTTATCCAGATAACTAGACTAGGGCTTTTGTTTTTGTTACGGTACATGAAAAGATGCGGCGTTTTTTGAGAGAAAAGATAAAAAGACAAAACCATCACCCCCCCTGTTAGCATCATCAGGGAGGGTACATGTTTGATAATTATGTATTATTAAAGATGTGGATACGGATTTATACATGGCTCTGAGATGGACGAGATACGAGTGTTATTTACACTATGGAATACATGATTTGAATTATAGAATCGTTATCTAGAAAGTTGCGCCATGTCAATGCTTGGTTCTTATACATCTGCCGGGGTAGATGGTCCGTTGGACCACGATAACCCAGGGGCCCTGCTAATCGATCAACCACTCCTCCACCTCGACCCCTATGCTTCGTCCAATCCCACGTATCACCTCCCAGCCAACATTGATCCTCCATTTACCACCGCGGTCCATGACATCGCCCGCGCCCCCCACTCGTGTGAGGAGCCGGAGACTGGCCAGGGTGGAAACGGCCATGCCCACATCGCAGTCGAGGCCGGCGGCGCCCACCGCGCTGCCGTCGGCCCACTCCGAGCGCACCGCCGCGAATATGGCCATCATGCGTTCCAGCACAAAGGCATGCGCTCCAAGCAGCTTGCGCGCAATCTTGCGGTGCTTGGTCCGGGGTGCCCCGCGCGAGGCGGCAAATCCACCGCGGCGGCGCTTGCGGCCGTGGTGGTATGTGGAGAAGAGGGTGAGGTCATGTCGAGTGGCATTATGAGAAGCCAAGTATGCGGCGAGAAGGAGAAGTCGGGCTGTTGTAGGGAGGAGATTTGTAAGGTCTGTCGTAGATATTGCGGCCTTGGTAGCGGCAGCGGTTTCACTGGCCTGTCCACCTGGACGGACTGAAACGATGCTTGGGTTCAGCACACTTTCGTCCTGGAAATGCACCCTGGCGGCGATGAGCAGCTTCGAGAACTCTTTGGGAGTGTATGTGCCAGCCAGAACGGGGGCTGTGAAGCACGGCCAGAGAGCATGGCAGCTGTGTCGGAAGGAGGGCAGTGTTCGGGCGGCCGACTTCGTGAGGGAGTCGTGAACCGCGGCGCAGAACCGGGTCCACAGATCGGTCGTTTCTTGCTGTGTGGCTCCCGTGATGGCGTTGGGGGGTGTGAGCGCGAGGATACGGACGAATTCTGTCTTGGCGTAAGGCGGGAACTGGAGAGCGGCCGATGCAGGTGAGCGAAGGAAAGCCGCCGGGGGCGACGTGACAATGAAGACGCAGGTGAGGCATGGGATCTGTATTGCAGCGTTAGAGGCAGAACTGAGGCGGGCCACTACGCCGACATGAAAAGACTTACGATTTCCGACAGCCGTGCCAGAGCGGGCAAGAGTGTCGGCGGCGCATCCCGCTGGCGGTCCACGGCATCTAGCACCAGGACGAAGCGCCACCGAGGATCCCTGGCAGGATACTTGAGCATCTTGACAAGCTCGACCGTCAACTGGGCCAGCGTCTCGCACCGCCGGGGCACATCCTCCCACTGTAGCGCATCCGCCACGGCGCCGATGATGCGCTCAAAGAGATGCCGCCCCGTGATGCACTGCACCGAGTTGACCACGGCCGCCTGGAACCCCCCAGACTCGGATTCGTTCGAGATGTGCGCAACCAACTGTGACAAGAGTTGCTCGACGATGGCGGACTTGCCTGTCGCGGCCGTGCCGTGGACGACGAGGTTGCGGCATGGCGCGGCTTCGGGCTGTGTGGCAGGTCAGTTAGCATGATGAAGCTTTCATGACAGCAGGCGGTCCATACATGGAGAAGTGTTGCCAAAGACCGAATCTGACGTTCGCGACAGGGGAATTTTTGTATCAATGGCGCTAGTATCGCATCATCCGGAAGTCTGAAGAGCGATGCCATGGCTATACGCCTTGTCAAGCCGCCTTCGAGCTGTTTGTCGAGGAGTTGGTGGTTTTCGGCGTCTTGAAGCCCTGCTAGGGAGACGCGTTTGGCGCGTTTGGAGTGCAGTAGCCACCATACGTCACCCGGGAAATTTCCGGCCGAGCAATCTAAACTAAAATATTGAGACAGTTCCGAGGAGTCGCCAATTTTACACCAGGACTCACCATACTCGCCTCAGGGGAAAACGCTAATTACTTCTAAGAAAAAAGTACTAAAAGGGGTTATATAAATAATTGCACAAAAAAAAAGAAAGAAAAAAAAGAGAAAGAGTTTTTGGACATAAGAAAGATCTATATTTGTGTCTGCCTGCGAGCTGCTGGCCTAGGCACACGCTCCTGGAAACAACCGGTTGAGCGTCCTGCTTGTGTTTTAACCAAACATAAATAATTAGAAATATTATCTTTATGTACTATTATTATCATTATTATTATTATTATTTTATTTATTTACTTCCCTTATAATTATTATGGTACATTTTTTTTGCCTTTCTACATAATAAGCCCACCAAAATAACCGCGGAATTATGCTCAGAACTTTGGTCAAGTGACTGTAGATGCCCTCTTTCACCTGCCTCACGAGAAATACTTCAAGGATTTGTTAATTCAATTTTCATCAATCAATTTCGTATCATGCAATGTTTCTATAATGTCCATTCCGTGCGCCAGTCCATAATCGCTTGCACCCAAAATTTCCCTATTTTCTTTGCCTTCCAATCGTCACAACGCCCATTAATGCTCATTAAAACAGAACGCTCATGGAATGCCCCTGGTTGGGGGATGCTTCATCCAACACTCTACAATGCCACTCATTCCACAGCCTGATTTGTTCATACAACTCCTTTACTAGTTCTTGCATATCCCATGCCGGACTATCAACCCCCTGTCCAGACTGGGTTGAGGACGCCCCGCGCCCCTTTCCGGGAGCTTGAATAATGATCTTGCCTGGTGTGACGATCCAGTTTCTTCTTAAATCATTGACAATATTGTCAGTGAAGCTTTTAATGTGCGTGTCCGCTTGAAATGTGTCGATTTTGCCCCCTTTTAAACCAGACAAGAGGAGACCGCCGTTAAGGGAATAGTCATCGAGGTCAAGAAGACTCGCGAGATATCGTTCAGCAGTTTTGATACCGCCGCTCATGTGCTTTAAGGCTTGGCATATATCCTCCCAAACCGCGCATGGCTGTTTGGACATGGAAAACCCATGAAATGACGGCCATAGAATATTGGTTATTGACAGCACTTGTCGCAGCAAATGGACTTGTTGCTCCTTTAAGGGTGTATCAGTGTTACGGACCTTATTCAATCCGGCGGTGATGGATTCAATCATAGTCATCAACTGCGGCAAGCTCTCTTCTTTCAATTCGTATGGTATGAGGTGGTTTCCAAGCAGCACACGCAGTGCTTCGGTATAAACATCAATCAGCGGGAATGCGCCGGGCTCGACAAAGGATGCTTGAACAATTGCTGGAAGCATTTTTCCGAGAATAAAGGACACAATCCCAGGGTTCTTCATTCCTCCGTGAAGTAGCTTGACCTCGTCACGCAGCTTATCGTTAATCAACGACATTTTAAAGTTGTTGAATAGGAAGAAAAAAAGTTGGTAAATGACCCTTGTATCCCCTTCACTTAGTCGTAATCCGTACGAAAGCATACCAGCCACTTGAAGCTGTGGGTCTTGCACAGAAGGCGAGTATTCCTTGTTGATTTGGTAGAAAAAGTCATCCACAGTGCAAATCTCGGAGCCATGAGCTCTGATCAGCGCAATGATGTCTCGGATGAAGGCCACATAACTCGGATGCTCCACTGTATCGTGCGAGACGGTTCGTAGATCACCCTTAACTTGCTGCATCACAGCCTTCAGTGTCTTGGAATGCTCTGTCATGATAATCTTCTTTAATGCCGGTCCAGCATCTCTAAGCGACCTTCGCATCCAAGAAATGGCAAATTCGAACATGTCCCGGTTGGTTCTGTAGTCGGGGTTGATGACTAGTCCAGCAGCAGCTTCGGGTACAAATTCCTTTGCTTTGCGTTGCAGTTCTTGTGCGAGCTGGTTCTCGTATGCAAGATATTTGCTTGGTTTGACGATGGATAGCATCCACGTCTCAAGAACTGTGAATCCGACATTATTAAAATCGTCGAATTCGTGCCTGAGAATAATAGCAATAAACAAAGCCAAGTGCTTGCGCTGCTCAAGACCAATTTTAGAGGGAACATCTTCGAACAACCCGTACTTGCCAAACTTGAACATGTCACAGAGTCTGATCAAACCTCCATTCATGAACCTCACGCCCAACCTTGCTGAGAGCGAAACGACCATCTCGGTACATCTCAGTTTGTCAATGGCTGCCAGCGCTGCAAGGTCCCTATCACCCCTAGCAGAAATTACGCATCGCGCCATTGAGAAGAAGCTGCTTGACAGATCGTGATCAAGAACGAGGATGGCATCGTCAGCCTGTGCAGAAGTAAGTATCTGGCTTTCACTCTGTTGGGATTCTTCATTATCTTTGAACTCATCTACTCGGGATAAAAATACCTCCAAAGTAGCCAGTGAAGATTGAAGAATCGACCAATCTAGTTCGGGAGGACACGCGCTGAAATGTTTGAATACATGCTGTAACTGTAGCGTATTTAGGGCAAAAGTTGCAGCTTCCAGGTCGGGGGCGTGCCGCATAACATCCAGGGAGGCGGTGACGGAGAAATGAATTACATCCATGACAGCAGCCCTATTCAAAGCTACCATCGCATCAACCATCTCTGAACTGATGTCGCTTGTGGCATCCTTGGACAGTGCCAGAAACTGCTGGTGCATATCCGAGGCAACCGAATCAAACTGCTGGATTACTGACTGAAAGAAATTGTTCCTCCATTGAGAGAATGGCTTGAAAGATATCGTTGCCTCTCCGGAAGCAATCACAAATCTGGCCAGTTGACGCCAAGCCCGAAAGTTTATGAGGCACGCCTCTTTGTGAGAACTGCTGGGGGCGACAAGCCGTTCAATCAAATGAGCACCAGGCCGAAGGTCAGGCGGGGATGCCCAGAAAAGGGTGCAGAGGAGGTCGTGGTGGTTTCTCAGAGCTGCCAAGTCTCGTTCATGGATCGTTTGTTCTTTCAAGTGTTGTCGGTTATGGTTCGGCATCGTACGAGCAATCAAATTCCGAATATCGTTCATTGAACCGACGCCTTTCAACTTGCGGATGCTCAAAGCTACCAACTTCAAGAAGATGTGGAAACATCGATCCCCCTTTTCCACAGCCAGCGACGGATTTCCACCGAGCTCCTCGAGGAACTTGGGGGATCTGAACACTTCCTCGTTGCGCAAGTGAGCCAAGTTCTGAGAGCCGAAAAAGTCGAAAATAACGCCAGCAACAGCCACGCATTTACGCCAGCCCCACTGTTCGACGAGGTAATGACATCGCCCAACCAAAGCCCGACAGTAGTTGTTGAAGCTGGGGGGTTGTCGCGAATTATTCTGGTAAAGTTGAAATATCTTCTTCATCAACTTCTGCGGCAGTGTCCAACCATCTACTGCAGAATCATGCCTACTACCAGCAATGATTATGCCTCTATCATTAAATTCAGTGAGAGGCAGTAGAGTGAACATGCTCTGCCATAGACGTTCATGCTCGTTTGCATCCAGACTGTTCATATCCTCCGGTGTTGCCATGACAGCATAAGCAACATCCCAGAAAGATGCTCTAGGAATTCGAGCAGTCTCCAGTACCTTTCTGATGGTTACCCACGAATGAAGGACCGGTGTGTCATCTTTCAAGCCTTTCTCTCGGAACCGGGAGTCGCCAAGTTGTCTGTACACGTCCCTCACTTTTTCCATTCCGATCATGAAAAGAGAAGACAAGACAGTCTTCGCTAGCTCTTTTAGCAAATCCTCCATTTGAAATTGCTCGCTCATTAAAGATGCGTCATTTTGGCAAAGTCTCAGAACAAGCAAGGCGATAACGAGCAAACGATCATAAACGCTCGCTATTTTCTCACATTGAGTGCTGCTGTGGCTTGAGAGTGCTTTGATGCGTCCATTGAAGCCCCGGAGGACTTCAATCATTCTACACACAAACGATTTGGCACTAGCTGATTCAACCAGACTCAATGAGTCTGTCATAAATTTGACAAGGAAATTTGCAGCAGCGATGGCAGGGGTCTGGTTCGAATCATGGTTTGGTGGGTTCTGTTCGATTTGCTCTGCAACAAAATCGAACACCACACCTAATTCAGACGATAGTTGGGCATCCCAAGGCCCCCATCTCAATGTCTGGTCGCCTAGGGTGTATGAGGACCGAGGTCGCATATCAAAGAGCCGCTGGCAATATGTAGGCCTAGACACTGACTCCAATGTGCCACTTCCAATCAAGGTTGATTCATGAAAGTAGACACGAGAGTCGAGCGGAAAAGCCTCGAAATGATGAGTATACTCTGTTCCGTAAGGACCCAAACCTTGTAGTTTTTCTCCTCCGGAATCAATTTGAGTAGGCCCTGGAATTGAACTAGGTTCGGTAGGGATCGGGTCATTCGCCCGACTATATTGAGGTGCCTCGATGTCAAGCTGTCGGGGTTTGGTTCTCTTGCGGTAGCGAGACTTATGTTTTTCATCATTTGGGAGTTTCACAATACGCAAAGGAGTTGGGTTCCTCTCTGGCGGGGGGCTGGCAGGATAGGCAAGATCGGATGCAGTCTCGCCAAGAGTTAAAATGCTTGAATTAGAAAAGTCCTGGCGCTGTTTTCGATAGAGATGATCCAGGCGTCTTTTCGTGGTATTAAATATTCGGCTGCCAGTCTGATCTGTTTCATCCATCTCCAATTGGGCAGGTCGAGCAGCACCAGAACCAGATCTAGCAAGTTGGTTGCTCATGCGAGGACCCTGTTTCGATGTAGATGGTTGAATAGGTTTGTCGGACTGGTATTTGACAGTGCCTCCAATAGTAACATGCCTTACTA
Source organism: Calonectria multiphialidica (assembly GCA_020623665.1). Taxonomy (NCBI): domain Eukaryota; kingdom Fungi; phylum Ascomycota; class Sordariomycetes; order Hypocreales; family Nectriaceae; genus Calonectria; species Calonectria multiphialidica. Next base: position 118,266 of record JAHVYC010000041.1, on the reverse strand, counting down.
GCCGGCGTGTGCCAGTTGAAGATGGAGGTTGACGTTTTTGTGTAGCCGAGATGTTCGAAGATGTTTCACCGAGGGGCTCCTTGGTCGATCTAGGCTTTGTCCGTGTTGGTTTCCTAGCTGCGGACACAGATGGTCGCTGAGGGATAAGACCAGATCTCCAGTCGTTAAGAACTGACAAGGCATCCACATGATCCTCACGAGTACCAAGTCTAATCAATTTCTTGTGAGGGCTTGACCTTCCCATGTCCCGACGACGATTAGCTGCTCGTGCAGCAATCTTGAGGAAGCGGGGGGCACTTGGCTCTATCACATCAAGAATACTGAGACGAGGGGGTGCAGGTCTTCCGGAGTGGCGTGTGTCGTGTCGTTTCTTGCCCCTTTTCGACTTATGGCCAGATTTAGTTTGTCGATACTTCCTCTTAACCGAGTCATTTGCCGATGATGGCACAGCTCGAGATCCGCCAAGCATGCTTGTAATTTTAGGCTGACGAGGTTTTGATGCCGAAAGCGCAGGTCGACTGCCTGTGGTTTTAGGCCTTTTGGAGGTGCCACAAAATGAATCTGATAGCTTCAATTGGCGCTTTCTTCCAGGCAACATAGGGTCAATCCAATTGTCTTCGACCACAGATACTCCGTCATCTGAAACAGACTCCTCTGGAATAGCCATGGAAGTTGGTGGGGAAAGGTCTTCTTCGAGAACGAGCCTGGTCTGGTTATGATACACGTCGTCTGTAGTTCTTTGTTGTGGAGCAGGTACGTCGTCATCGGAATCCTCAAAAAATAGTGGTGGTGCCGCAGAAGTCCGCGGTGCTGCCTGTCTTCTCTGCGCAACACCACGTCTGGGCTCGCGCTCGGGGGAATTTTCTGCTTCCCGTCGATAGTTATCTTTCTGGTTCTTGACCCGAGCGGATTGCTGGTCCAGGCGAAGCCACGATGCTGGGAGGACTCCTCTGATGCGACGTCCAACAGTATGGACCAGTTCAGAGCCACTCTCGGACTCGGTTTCAGAGGCAGAAGCCTCATCGGGGACTGGAGCTAGGTCCTGTGCAAGCTCATCTTCAGATTCACTATCGATGGCCAGAGGAGGTGGTAAAGGAGGCGTTGGAATCCCTGCAGGTCGATCTGCCTGGATTGGTGATCGCAACCGTGTTAGAGAGGGGTGTCTTTCATCCTGAACGGCATGGCGCTCAGGGCTTCGTCTCAAACTTCGCTCGGCAGCGGGGGAGTCTAGTGGCTTCGGCCCTAATCTTAAGATGGCTGCTGGTTCCAGTGGATCGCTGTCAACAACATCATATCGCTTTCGTTTTCGGGTAGACGACCGGAACGGTGAGCTCTTTCGCTTAGTGGCCCTTCCAGGAACTGTTTGAGTCGGGTTTTTGAGCAAATATTCCAAGGAAGGGAGATCCTCTCCTGGTAAGCTCGTGTTATCGGTGTCGCCCATTGAGCTTGCTTGGCTGCTTGGACCAACGCGATCATTCGATGGTGATGTCTTTGGGGGCGAGGGAGATGGAACAGCGAGATTATGCATCCCATCCAAAAAGTCTTCCAGCCCGTTAAGTTGGCTTTCATCCGAGATTTCTGGCATCGTAGATTCCTGGCTATCATGTTCAAAATCCTCATCCTGAGAAGCCTGTTGTCGTCGCCGCCTCTCGGCTTCTATAGCTACCCTCAAAGGCCGGACACCATTCTGCCTTAGCAGATTGCTGTATTGTGCGTTTTCTAGAAGATATGGATGTTCTTGTATCGGTTTCCGGGGACGAAGGGACCGTTCGTAGCGAATGGCTGTTTGCCTGGCAGTCTGCTGTTCAACATCATGGCCCAGTTCTTGGCTAGGAATCAGAGATGTGCCTGCCAAATTTGCCAACACCGACGACACATCATTTGTATCCTTTACAGTGAATTCTGGTGGCGGTGATGATAACTCGACATAGCTCCTAGATATTTCATCCTCTCCCACAATATGCTGATCAGTTTCAGTTGGTCGCTGTGAGTCAAAGTCCGTCGTAGTAAGTCGTGGAATAGACGAATATTCGACCGGAGGTAGATCTATATCACTGCGAGCGGGCGATAATGGTGACGACAGCGGCGAGGAGAGGGGTGATGATTCGAGTGTAATTGTTTCCAGTGGTCGGGGGTTCGTCGCGGGCTGTCGTGCAGGCTCTGGAGATTCGGGGACGTCCCAAATGTCTTGTTCCTTCTCCTTCTCTTTCTTATGCAAAACCCTCGTTCCAGGGCTGTCCCCAGCAGTCTTCGATATTCTCGCTGGTGGGAGAAGAGGAATCGAGATGGGAATAGTCACCGGTGCCAGTTCCTGGCTCTCGAAGCCATCTTCGTCCTCTGAATCTGGGATTTCTCCCAGTTCCTTCCAGTCGACCATGGTTTGCGGTGTTTGTTACATTATAGAGCCCTGGGACTCAATGTCCAGGCCTGTCGAGTAAGAGTTCGAAAATCGGTGTCAATGTGAATTTGTATCATGGGAGCGTAGGCTACAAGTCCAGGGTCGTTAATTAGTGCTCCGTTCGGAGCGTGGCGGGGACGCGGTTGCATTGGGAGACGCGTTACGTTTAGAGACGGCGCGCACTGTGATTCCGGACGGGACCCACCCAGACAGAAGCTTGACATGCTTGTACGACAATGCATCATTTTCAGTGGCCGCAGAACAGAATTGTCTCCCCTTATCAGAACAACCTCCATTCACCCTCCTATTTCATATACCTCGTCCATAAAAAATGAGTGTATTCGATAGAGCATTGCCCCTCGCCCTGACGGTTTTCTGCGGCATTGTAGGAGGTTCGTTTGCCTGAGACCTCCTTGAACCGCCCATGAGACTCACTCGCTCAATAGGAGTTTACACCTTCAAGCCAGTCTTCGCGGCTGAAGCCCAACGCAAAGACCCCCTACTACAGTAAGATTTTACTATTATATATTTATTTGCCCCATCAAGACCATTACTAATGCGGTCTTGGTTTTAAAGCCCTGAGATAAAGTCTGACCCCGCGTCAAAATAAGGAACATGGGTTTTTTTGTGTGAGGGACAATTATATCTCAAGCCTCCCTCCCATAATAAAGGAATAAATGATCAAATAGAATAAAATCACGTGTGAAAAATATCGCGTCTAATGATAAATCAAGTTCTTTTGCCGATATGAGAACTGAAAAGCCCAGGATGGGGTTGGTATTCCATAAAATCAGTTGCGTACAGAGGCAATTACCCTAGAGCATCGCGTCATACATATTAGTCTATCATTATTCATGTCTTTTTTTTCACACGTGAGGCGTCCCAGTCCCAGCCTCCATCTCACTAGAATGAGAATCCTATAACAGGCTTCATCTTCCGCATTTTCTACCATTCGCACGTGTCCATAGTTAACCAACCCGGGATATAGTCCCTACATGATCGATGCATCCAAGTTCCACATGATACTCTCCCAGTCAATGCCATCGAGATCCATACTCGACTCCAAATCCACCAGTTCCGGGAATGCAAAATGCGGATTAGCTGTTCCCATGATGGTTGAAAGTTCCGGGTTTGTCCCTGACATTGGTGTGAGTGGAGTTGTGCCGCCTTGACAGTCCCCTATCACTGATATTGAATCTCGCGCTTTGGAGATAGGTAATGTCACCTTATACTTATTCATGACCTGTCTCAGTAGGTCTTGTAGTTTTGCCGCGGGAGGAGAGTGTTCGTGGGCATCCTCTAGGATCCTCCACACTTGGGCCATTCGTACTTGGCTAGTGGTTTTATCCCCTGTTCTTGATGCCAGACATATATCAATCAGAAGCGCAATTCCCGCGAGGAAAACACTGTGCAATGCCACAGAGAGTCGAAGTCTGGTCTCAACAAACGGGATACCCTCGCCTTCTAGTTGGTGCTCCATATCGACAATGGTGCCAGCGGTTTCGAGACATATCTCGCGAGAACGAGCATACGCCGGCTCCACAGTGCCTCGGACCAAGTATGGGAGATGCAGTTTACATCTCTGACCGTGGACAAATAGGTTTAGAACATGCCGTTGAACGACGACGGAGGGTGAGCGCCGCGGATCTGTCGTTGGAAGTCGCCGAAGTTCGTTATACTTCGTGTTGAAAAAACTAGGAATCTTCTGCATCAAATTATCGATTTGATCATCCAGTTCCTGAACAAGATCGTATCCAAGTGTGCAAGGATCAGTATTAGCAAGAGACATGCGGTCGACGAAAGTCCGAGAAAGTTCTGCAAGGTGAAGTCTTTGTAGAAAGTAGGACATGCATGTAGGCTCCTCGATCGAAAGACCAACGGGTGGTTTTCCGTCAACCAGACTGGCATCATCTATGTTCAGTGGTTTTTTAACAGCCATATGGTGCGGGCTTATACTGTATGTGCCTTCATGTGGACCAGGGAATCTTGCCATCAACCTTTGGTTCACTGTTAGAGTCTGGTTGTAAGGATTTTGTATATCACGGAGCTGCTTACCAATCTGTAGCTGCGAGATACCACCACACTCTTCGACCCACCTCAATTTTTACTTCCCTCCAGCCTGCTTGGCCCAAGTGTTTGTTATTTGGGTGATCCAAACGATGCAGCCCAAGCTCACGGGCGAGAACGACGGCTTTTGCGATGAGGGCTCTGGCTCGGATGGATATCCCATCCACGTTACATATTACAAAGCTCAATATTAATATACCTTGTATTAATTCGATTGAAACATGAGCTCCATGTTGTGCATTGTCCGTGAGGTCAATCCCCTCCTTGAGCCAAAAGAAAGCCTGTGAGTTTGCCTCTTCGCTATTATTGAACAGAACGCAGCTCTCGTCCCGAGTTGTCCAGGAATATGTGATCTCGGCGCAAATTGAAAGCAGTAGGACCACTGAGCCTGCTGATATATTTGTGCCCTTCTGTAAGCTGTCGTATACATCGTCCACCAAGACCCTCAAGGATGGGCCATGGATAATGTGACGAATGTGAGAAATGCCATTGACGTATTTGTCCACCAGGTATTTTACCTCATCTCTTTGAGGTAGCCATATGCATTTTGTGGGCTTAACAGACAAATATGATGATGGGATGCTGGGAGCTTGAAAAATATAATTTGAGGATGATCTTGTGATGGAATTGATTGGACAAACACGAAATGTGATGCCATCAGCAAGTACAGAGTCCTGCGAACGAGTGAGCGGCAGGGCTGATAAATACATCGAAACCAGACTTACACTTATTTTCGGACCTAGGCACCATCTTTCGAGAAACAATGCATCAGCAGTCAAATTTGAAACGGTTGATGATGTAGGCTGTGTTGTTCGTTGCTGGGAGGCTGGGCTCTCAGCCCTGATTTCGGGAGCCGAGATATGGGCATTTTGGGGTGGCGGCGCTGCTGTCTCAGGTTCTTTATCGCGAGCCGATAACAGAGCCTCTAGTCTCTCTAAGCGACTCAAAATATCTGTATTAGAGTTTGGAATGCTGGGCGACTTCTTTGGAGGAACCCCGGATTGAGACGGCCGCGGTGGGTCTGGGGAGTCCGGGCATGGTAACCCGCGGGATGAGCAGTTGGAGCATGGAAACGTGCGACTGCACCGTAGCTTGCGTACCCTGCAAAAGTGGCAGGAAATTGGGCGTTGGCGCGCCTGTCGCCCCATTGCATCCAGTAAAATACGAGAACATATGAGACAAAGATTGTGAGTCGCCGACTAAGGTTTGGGAGGTTGAAGGAACAAAACAAGAGGCGACCTTGCCAGCATCCGCGGAGTTTCCACGGGCACGGAGTATCCGCGGGGCTTGAGCCTGGACGACCATACCCACCCAACCAACACCCCAAGCACCTGATCGCTTTTGACGATATACCATCGGCTGAGGTTTCATTGAAGGATCTTTGGGTAATGATGGTTCAAGAAGAGAATAGTCCGATTTCTAGCGCTTCTGCTAGGCTCCCAAGGGTGATTTTTCGCCTAGGGCTTGCGTATACCCTGGTCGATCGAGTCTCAATGGCTTGCCAAATGGCTGCATGTACCAAGTGTTTGATGCAACCACCTGGCCCTACGAATCTCGGACATAAGCAATGGGCCCGGATGTAGTATGATTCTTCATCTTTGTGAATTCGCACTAATGCTGTCATCAAACATCCGAGTGCTTGCTTCCCCGAGCTCAGGGATGGCCAGCATGACCTATATTAATGTCCCACCCCTTCACTTGACCATCGCCACTCAAAGACATCCTCAGCGTACCGAGATCTACTGGATCGATTATTTAGGCTATTTTCGTATGGCCTTGAAGTGATAGAAGAGGTGTCGACAGGAGAGGAGAAATCGCATACTGTTGGCCATCAAAGTGCGACTCATACACCATGGCAGGCACCGATATCCAGGATCGCTCGGGGAGCACTAGCACCATTACACCAACTCAAAATGAGCAGAAAGGAGATATAGAAGCGGGATCAGCATCGGTTGACATCGAAGAACCTTCTCCTCGAGATCCCAACATCGTTGACTGGGATGGACCAGATGATCCAGCAAACCCAATGAATTGGTCGAATGCACGAAAAGTTATGACTGTCTGCCTAGTGTCTTCAATTACCTTTGTCACGTCAGTCATCATATACCTTAAAGTTTGTTGAAGAATGCTCTCTGACAACATATAGCCCCCTCGCGTCGTCTATTTTTGCACCTGGTATCGAACAAGTCATGGCCGAGTTCCACTCAACAAACCAACAGCTGGCGTCGTTTATTGTTTCTGTGTATCTTTTGGGATACTGCTTCGGCCCTTTGGTACTTGCACCACTTTCAGAAATGTACGGCCGGCTGCATATTTACAACGTCTGCAATGTTTTATTCGTTGTCTTCAACATTGGTTGCGCCAAAGCACCCAATCTGGCTGGCCTCATCATTCTCCGACTACTCGCTGGCCTTGCAGGGTGCTGCCCGCTTACTCTGGGCGCGGGGACGCTAGCCGATGTGATTTCTAGTGAGAAACGCGGGCTTGCGATGGCATCTTGGATCCTGGGACCTATCACTGGCCCCATCATTGGACCAATTGGTATGACCTTCAAGGGTATATGATTAGAAAGTTGCTGATGCTAATATTCTATTTCAGCGGGAGGATACTTGACCCAAAATAAAGACTGGCGTTGGTCGTTCTGGGTAGTAGCGATAGTGGTAAGATCAAAATATTCCGGGTTTCAAATAATTGTCTTCTTGCTCACCACCACCACAATGCCAGTCCGGTGCTATTACAATTCTGAACTTCATATTCATGCGCGAAACATACGCCTATACTCTGCTTCAGAAAAAAACACAGAGACTCCGAAAGGAAACTGGAAACATGAAGCTTCGGTGTGCACTTGATAAGGGCCAGAGCACCAATGAATTGTTCAAGGTGGCAATTGTTCGGCCAACCAAAATGCTGCTATTTTCGCCCATCGTCTTTTTGCTATCTTTCTACATGGCTATCGTCTATGGGTATTTATACCTCATTTTCACTGCCCAACCCGTCCTCTTTGAGGAACAGTACGGGTTTTCCACCGGACAAGTCGGACTCTCTTACATAGGTCTCGGCGTGGGGTCTGTTTTTGGGGTCTTTTTTACTGGTGCAACTGTGGATTCTCTTTCGCGTCGGCTCGCTAAGAAGAATGGAGGAGAACCTAAGCCAGAGTATCGCCTGCCAGTGTTGGTCATCGCCTCATTTAGCATACCTTTGGGTCTTTTCATGTACGGATGGACCGCCGAGAAAAACGAGCACTGGATTTTACCTATTATTGGAACGTCATTTCTTGGCCTCGGAATGATTTGTGGCATGGTAACTCTTCCCTCTTGGTGTTAATCCCACACAGCAATACGAATACAGGCTAATATTGAACAGATGGGAACTACAGTGTATCTGGTTGATGCCTATGTCCAATATGCGGCTTCCGCGGTTGCTGCTAGTACTGTAATCCGTTCACTTGTGGGTGCGCTTCTCCCGCTGGCAGGACGGAAAATGTACGATGCGCTGGGGTATGGGTGGGGAACATCTCTGCTGGCGTTCATTGCCGTGGCCATGATCCCGGTACCTGTTATCTTCCTAAAATATGGCGAGAGAATCCGAAAGCACAATTTTTTCAATGTGCGGTTTTAAGCGCCCCGCGATAAAATAACGGTAATTCCAAGAGGCGTAGCCTTATTAATGGCGGTGGTGCCCCATGTCTGTTCTTCATGGGTGCAGGGGAAGATCAGGTGTTCGTTAAACCTAGATTACATACATACATACATGCCGCTGACGTAGACGGAAACGAAACAATCTCCAATCCAAGGTTTTGGGTGTAAAAAACAGTCGGAAAATTGAAATATTGAACAATGAGTGCTATAATTGACGATTGGGAAGGAATTACTAGTATCTCAATACCCATTCTCCTTATCTTTCAGTGATCATCGGTTACAATTTCACGTCGAGAGGAAGTGGCCTGAGACTTGGAGAGGCAGAATTCAGAATCCTGCCACCAATCTCACGACCAATGAAATAGGATTAAATTCACAATGGTCACCACTTGCCCTCAATTCGGTAAAGCGGATGGATATTATCACGTGACGTCCTCCAATTGAGTAAAGTCAGCCGCCTAACCGAGTATCTCCCGGGCAGCTGGCACGGGGGCCCATCATACGATTGCTCGAATTTGCTCCGGCTCGACCTCGCCAGCAATAAACCTCGCCCGACGAACCTCTCTCCCTCCTTCGACCCGCACGTCGTCCGCCTTGCGATCTTGCTCCCGAGCAACCTCAATTGATCCCGTCTCACGAGCCTATCCCTTTCGCAACCTAATCCGTCACAATGCTGCGCACACAGGCATCCAACCTGCTGCGCAAGAGCCTGGTGCGCAGCTCGCCTGCCCTCGCCTCCCGAGCCGCCTCGACTCACGCCATCTCCAACCCTACCCTCGCCAACATTGAGAAGCGATGGGAGGGCATGCCTCTCCAGGAGCAGGCTGACCTCTGGATGGCTCTCCGTGACCGCATGCAGGTCAACTGGAACGAGCTCACTCTCCAGGAGAAGAAGGCTGGTACGTCCACACGAAAATACCTCCCGCCCAGCCGAGAGGAACCATCGTCAGCAGCCTCGTAACCCCAAGTTGCTGCACTATACATCCTATCCTCCCACAACACCCTTCCTAAGCATCAATTCACCTCATAGATATGCCATTGCACATATAAACCATCCGTTGGGGGCATTTTCCAGCTTCAATTGCATTATATGTCAATTCTGGCTTATCATTGATGACCGGATTATTGCATTGGCCCACCCTCACGGCCCCTCCCTCCGCGTTGCCTGATGGTGCACCATATGGCAATGACTAACTGACATTGTTTAAATAGCCTACTGGATTGCCTTCGGCCCCCACGGCCCCCGTGCTGTTGACCCCCCCGGAGCCAACGCCCGTGTCGCTTGGGGTGTCGCCATCGGCCTTGGTGCCAGTCTCGCCCTGTTCGGCCTCGTTCGCTTCTTCGCCAAGCCCGTCCCTTACACCCTGTCCCAGGAGTACCAGGAGCAGAGCAACGAGTTCCTCAAGGTGAGTTTTGGCTCCAATATCGATATCCATTTGCGGCAACGGCAGCTAACGGGACTTCTCTCAGAACCAAAAATCCGACCCCTTCACTGGTATCACCTCCCCCGGCTACAACGGCAAGGGTATGGTTCAGTCCCCTCCCAAGGGCAACTAAACTCAACATACGACATCTTTTCCTTTGTGCTAGAAGATGGGGTGACTCATGGAGACGTATCCGTGTGTAAAAGGTCTTTGGAGCATGGGTATGGCGGGGGTTTCGAGGTGACTCCAGAGGAATCAAGCCTTGGTGTAAATACTGTACTACAAGAACGGAACCCGAGCCGAGTCTGTTTGAAAATTGTCGCTTATCTTTCCAATTGGTCTTCAATTGCGCAAACGCTACTGCCCAACTGCTACCTGCCTGATCACCCAAAACTCCTAATATTCCAGCTCAATCAATATGCCATGTTGCCCGTTTCTTCGGTTCATTAAACTGCGCCACTCTCAACCTCCACTCTGGCCGGCTTCTCTGTAATTCTCAAAAGTACCCGATGACTCCATTTTCCTGGGATTAATCTCCTCCTCTTCCATCCGTCTATCTAATTCAAACCGGCCGTCCTTGCCCCAGTACAGGGCCTTCTCAGTTCCCTTCACGCATGCTTCTGTGATAAGCACGTAGGGCATGGGGGCGTCGAACATGGGTTCGGCGAGGACCCGTTCCATTTCCATCTTTAATCCTCGTGCGCCTGTCTCTGAGGCGGCGGCCCGCTGCGCAATCGCATACAGGGCCTTCTCGGTAAAGTAAAGACGGGAAGGATAAGTCTCGAAGAGGGCTGTGTATTGGGCAACAAGACTGTTGCGAGGCTCCGTCAGGATGCGAAATAGGTCATCTATTGACAGAGGACTCAGGGCACAGATATTATGTAGCCGACCAATGAGTTCAGGGATGAAACCAAAGGCCTGGAGATCTGCTGGGCTCACCAGATCTAGTGGTGTGAAGGATGATGCGGATTGTGGGTTGTGATGAGGGAGATGTGTATATGTATCTGGCGGAAGAACCTCCTTGCCGGATGCAGAGGAGCGACCGCGGACTTCTCCTCCAAAGCCCATGGTCGGCTTCGTCATGCGTCTCAGAATACCCTTATCGAGCCCAACGAATGCGCCACAAAAAACGAATAATATGTTTTTGGTGTCAATTGTGTACTGATCAACCTTCCCACCTGGTGGACCGCCCTGTGGGGAGGAAGAGGATGACCCCGAAGAATTGTAGTTGGTGGTAATGGGTGGCGCTGACCTAGACGAGCGATTCTCCTTGACGTTGATGGTAACCTTTGTGCCCTCAACGAGTTTCAACAAGGCCTGCTGCACACCCTCACCGCCAACATCTCGTCCGGTGGTCGTTTCTCGCCTAGCAATCTTATCAAACTCGTCCAGAACAATAATTCCGTGTTCAGTGGCTTTAATGTCGTAATTCGATTCGATCAGAAGTCTTTCGATGCAAGTCTCAACATCTTGGCCGATGTATCCAGCTTGTGTGAACGAGTTGCAATCGGAGATGGAGAATGGGACGTTGATTTTTTTGCTCAAAGTTCTGCGCCTGTCAGTGAAAGCGAATGAGAAGGGATCGGGGGCAAAACTCACTCTAGAATGTATGTCTTGCCAACACCTGTCGGGCCAATTAATAACAGGTTGCTCTTGTCAATCTTGACAGGTTGAGGGATAGAGGAGTCTTCGGGCTGGTAAAGATGATCGACGTCATCATTACCAAAATCTTGGTCCTCATAAAGATGACGAACGGACTCAAACTCTTCTTGAAAATTGTCAGCTGCGTATTGCACAGGCATATAACCAGGCACACGCTGACCTTCGCCCGAGTGCATCTCGCGGCGCTTTTGATGCAGTTCCCTGTCTCTGGCGAACTGCTGGCGCATTATTTTATCGCGCCGATTCCGCTCCTCATGGTCCTGTTGGTGGCGGCGGCGGAGGTTCTGGTAGTGGTTGAAGATGGTAGAACAGATTGTCTTCTTGGCCCGATCTTGGCCCACGACGTAATCGTCTACCCGCTTCTTCAGGTCACGAGGATAGAATTGGGGAACGCCAAAGTTGGGCTTCGTGAACATGGGGCCTCGCCCCGAATCGATGGAGGGGTCATAACTGCCGGTAAAGCCGGAGTTGAAGTCGTTGCTGCGCCTGGCAGCGGCGAGAGAGCGGGAGATTGAGAGATGTCGGCAACGTGGGTGGAATCGCATGTGGGGTGCCGGTCGGGCGAGTTTGTAGGAGGTTGCGAGAAGGGTTCTGGGAGCCGAAGGCACCACCCTAACTAAGCGCGACATTGCGGCGCGCATACAAATCGCATAACATATATTCGGTGCACAGAGATGGAGGGCAGTCGACCAACTCGACTCTGAAACCGATGCTATGATAATGACGAGATACCGGTGCGGGGAGTGGCGACAGCTTATGGTGGGCGGCTGATCGTGGGCTTTGGGTGGGAAGCTTATCGCGCCACACCAAAATGAGACAGTCGCGGCTTCTCAGGTCAAAACGAGGAAAGGTCTACGACATGAATGGAATATTATCATGTAAATACCCGCGTGCTTATATGCAATTAGGACTCATGAGCTTGGTGAGTCGATGGTCCCCGGAAGCTATGGCCGCCGGACACGGTTCGCCGCTATCGGAAGAATTTCCCGCGGGAAACTTGACCACCTGGTCTCCGTCAAAAGCAATTTAGTAGGAGAAATGGTATCCAGTGCTTCCTCCGGGATTTTTTTTCGACCACTGAGGCGATGTGGCATGGCTCCTCATGGGGAGACTCGACGTGTACATGACCGGGGAATGGAGCCTCGTGGTCATTCCCGCGGGAAACTCGGGAAACTGGGCCATCGTTTGTGGGGGAGCAGCGATTGATCCATCTCATGCCCCATAAACCACTGCAGCTAGCAATCACTTACAGCCATCCGTAGTTCGCTTAGCTCAGTCCACTAATTATCTCGTACCGATGAGAGCACATCAGAGTTCGTATCTTTGCTTCATCGAGCCAAGCTCTAGATGTAGTGGCAAAAGCCGACAGGATCAGGCCAGAGTCCTGCACCTGTGTCGATGAGGTCAGTGTGGCACAGTGCACAAGCGATGCAGACAGAATTCCCCTCAGGTATAGCAGCAATGCTTGCCGACGTACAAGGAAATAGTACGTACCACAGATGTTGGGAATCTAAGCGGAATCTGAGCGCATCCCCGACGTCATCCTAGTCCTGGTCGTGCTTTATCGATAAAGCTCCCCAAAGTATCATGTAGAGTTGCTAGGGGGAGGCAGGATGGAAGGTCGAGGTCTCGGATCTCACCAATTTTCGCCCCCTCCCGCCTCTTAAACGTTCCATCTCCCCAATATTCTCGTTCCAGAGCTCTTGATTTCCATTATTCTGGTCCATTCTCCTCCCTTTGCCGGCTTTCCTGGCAACCGAGTGGTGGTCTAGACTTCAGACGCTTGCCACCGTTTCACCCAGCTCAACATTTAAAAGCTGAAGCTCACAACGCTACCTCGCCGAGTACCCCGCCTCTAGCAGACCGGCCACCTCTTTCTTTTTTTCGCCACCACAACGCCAGGCCTTTCGCAGTTTTCGCCATGGCCGCAATTGTACAGCCCGCGTCTAACCAACTGGAATTTGGCCGTTCCGACGACTCTGGCCAAGGCAATGACGTTCCCAAGGATGGCACGGGTCAGTCGGGTTCTCGACATGTGATGATCTGAGATAGCCAGAGAATTTTACTAACCCCACCTCCTAGGCGTCATCGCTCTCGACCCATGGCTGTCTCCGTTCAGCGGTGCCCTGAAGAGGCGATATGCGAAGGCTCACGAATGGATGAAGACCATTGACGACACTGAGGGCGGCATCGAAAAGTTTAGCAGGGTAATGTTCACACTGCATTTCTCTGGCCAGCACATTGCTAACAGCTGTTCAGGGTACGGAAAAGTTCGGATTCAATGTTGACAGCAATCAAAACATCATTTATCGGGAATGGGCACCTAGTGCTTCTGCTGCTTACCTCATTGGTGACTTTAGTAGGTTCTCAATGGCTCTGCTATCGCGAGGCTCTGGCTTACACAGATCATAGATAATTGGGATCGCACCACCCATCCCATGAAGAAAAATGACTATGGAGTTTTCGAGATCACAATTCCCCCAAACAATGGGCAGCCTGCGATTTCACACAACTCCAAGCTCAAGGTTCGATTCTAATTACTATCCACAATATATCGTCTAATCCCCAACCCTAGATCTCCCTCGACCTCCCAAATGGTGAGCGCGCCGATCGACTACCAGCTTGGATCAAGTATGTCACGCAGGACTTGTCCGTCTCACCCGTATATGATGCTCGTTTCTGGAACCCTCCCGCTTCGGACAAATACCAGTTCAAGCATCAGCGACCTGCGAAACCGGCGAGCGCTCGTGTGTACGAGGCCCACGTTGGTATCTCCAGCCCAGAGCAGCGTGTCGCCACATACAAGGAGTTTACCAAGAACATGCTCCCCAGGATTCATAAGCTTGGCTATAACGTAATCCAATTGATGGCTGTTATGGAGCATGCATACTATGCCAGTTTCGGTTATCAGATCAACAACTTTTTCGCTGCCAGCAGTCGATATGGTCCTCCAGAGGACCTGAAGGAGCTCATCGATACAGCCCACAGCCTTGGCATTGTCGTTTTGCTTGACGTGGTCCATAGCCACGCATCAAAGAACGTGCTGGATGGCATCAATAATTTTGATGGAACTGACCACCAGTATTTCCACGGCGGTGGCAAGGGTAACCACGACCAGTGGGATAGCAGACTCTTCAATTATGGCCATCATGAAGTCCTCCGATTCCTTCTCAGCAACTTGCGGTTCTGGATGGATGAATACCAATTTGATGGTTTCCGTTTCGATGGCGTCACTAGCATGTTGTACATTCACCACGGCATGGGGACGTAAGTTGTATCCTTCCTTGTTCCATACTTCATTTGAAAGTATTTTCTTACTGACGTGGATAGCGGGTTTTCCGGCGGCTACCATGAGTACTTTGGTCCCGAAGTTGAGGAGGAGGCCGTTGTCTACCTCATGCTGGCCAACGAGATGCTTCACAAACTCTATCCCGATTGTATCACTATTGCCGAGGATGTCTCGGGAATGCCAGCTCTGTGCCTTCCGTTGTCACTTGGGGGTGTAGGATTTGATTATCGCCTTGCAATGGCAATTCCAGACATGTGGATCAAGATTTTGAAAGAGGTCAAAGACGAGAGCTGGGACATCGGCAACATTTGCCACACTCTAACAAACCGACGACACGGAGAGAAGACAATTGCCTATTGTGAAAGCCACGACCAAGCGTAAGTCTTCTAAGCCTTTGAAATTCAAGGTACCCGAACCCTAACTTTTGCAGTTTGGTTGGCGATAAGACTTTGATGATGCATCTATGTGATGCCGAATTATATACGAACATGTCGACCCTCTCTCCGCTGACCCCCGTGATTGATCGAGGCATGGCTCTTCACAAGATGATTCGACTTCTGACTCATGGTTTGGGTGGTGAGGGTTACCTCAACTTCGAAGGCAACGAATTCGGACATCCTGAGTGGCTGGATTTCCCTCGAGAGGGAAACAACAACTCATTCTGGTATGCCCGGCGTCAATTCAATCTGACTGAAGATCATCTCCTACGATACCAGTATCTGAACAACTTTGATCGGCTGATGAACACCACCGAGGCCAAATACAAGTGGCTGCCTGCGCCCCAGGCTTTTATTTCACTTAAACACGAGGGAGACAAAGTCATCGTGTTCGAACGAGCCGGTCTTGTCTTTGTGTTCAACTTCCATCATCACGAGAGCTTCAGCGATTACCGAATTGGAATTGATGTACCTGGAACATATCGAATTGTTCTCAACACCGATTCTGCAGATGTGGGTGGTCACAGCCGAATTGATACGGAGACTCGCTTCTTTACAACCCCGATGGAGTGGAACGGGCGCAGGAACTGGACTCACGTCTACATTCCATGCCGAACCGCTTTGGTATGTTTGTTTGCAGCAATTTATATTCACTTCCGCATTACCAGTAAATTAACAATTGATAGGTTCTGGCGCTCGAGTCGACACTCGGCCAACAAACATGATGGAGAGTCTATGGACTCGGTTCAGCTCGAACGGGGATGAGGCGACCTCTGGGAATATTCATTTCAGTTATTGGGGGTGTGATTGATGGATAAAAAGTCATTATTCAGTTTCTTGATTACAAGCGGATCATGTTATCTGGACCAAAAAAGATGTTTCGTTCTTTCAGATGTAGTTGAGCGAGTTAAGTAGTGCCTTGTAAAAAAGACATAATACACGATACTTGGGGAAAACGAAAACAAAACAAACAAAAGAAAGAAAAACGAGAGGGCAGTTCGCAAGAGTGATAATGCCGATCTCATGAAGTACAGAAGCATGCGAACACCAACAATTACTCATTCTAAACATTTTACAGTCGTGATAATTATGGGGCCTCGTGATCGTCTGTGCTCCGGTTTGGGGGAATCTCGGATTTTTCGGCTCGGGGTTTCGGGATAGTCACGGAGGTTTTAGGAAGTTCCAACACGGGAGAAAAAGAGAGCCATGGTCCAGAATATTAGAAAACTGTGCAGGCATTGTGTAATGTTGTATTTATGAGTATTACTGAGTCCGAAATATTGCAGCATTGGAATTTTTCGGTTACAGTATAAGTGAAGACAACCCCAACAAGGAAAAGAAAGGTGATGATGGAAAGTGTGAACATATTGGACGGGGGCGGCCGGGGAGGGTCGGAGCAGACGGACATGGGGAAGGGGCAGCACTGAAGGAAAAGAAAAAAAAGAGTGAATTCAAGCACAATTGGTTGACACCACACAGTAGAAAACTGGGTCTCGGACACCCGTCACCACTGCCAGAAAAAAAAAGCTGTCCTCAAAAACTGGCACGTCTCCAGCTCCAGCTTTGGGTGGAGACGGCGGTCCGCAATTGCCCCCACTGGTTGGTCAGTTTTTAATGGGGACAGTAAGGGAGCATAGTTCAGTGGGTGGGCCAATGACGGGGGGTAATCGGAGGCATAGATGGATCGGCTTTGGAGAAGAGGCATCTCTCGAAGCTGGAGGCGCTGCTCAACAAGGTAGAACGTGAGAGAGCTTTATAAAAACATTTGAAATAATTTGGGCGTCTACTTGACGAACAGCCAGAGGCCAATTGAGTCTCCCAGGGAAGGAGCCGCAATGTAACATGAGGGGACTTTATCCGGAAAAGAGGAGCGCACCCAGACACTGTACTGCCTGGCACTGTGTTAATGTTCATGTCTGTGGGTGTTTTATGTCCGTTTTTACCAGGTTGCATGTTTCTCCCCAGTCCATTCCCCCTCCCAATCCGGGCTACAGACGGGTAACACATCCACTCCAACCCAATCTCCATACGCCTACGGCACTGTACGTACTCTGGGCGTTGTACATCATACATCCGTCTCGGCAGCACAACCCCCAAGAGAACTCACCAATGCTACTTTCCCCGCTTTCCCACGGACAGTCTTGCGTCGGCTCCCGATGTCAACACCCATCATTTTATCGCCTCTTGAAATTGGTCATTGAGCAATTGCTTCAAGGCATCGCCCAGCGGCCCCGTGAAGTAAAATCATCCTGGAAACATGATAATATGCTCATCGCTGGCCAATTGGTCGTCTATACTGCCGTGATGCTAATACACCACGGCCCGTTCATTGCAACGACGTAGTCACAAGGTATTATTAATTACTTTGCCTTGTTTCTTGGTCCTCAGCTGCGCTGCCTCAGGCAGGCTCAGTTACCAATTGCCAGGCCGTACATGTACTGTCAGTACTGTAGCTCCGCTGTCGCTCACTGTCTTAACTGCTGTCGTTGAGCTGCCAAATTTTTGGCCGCACTGGTCTGCGCACACCCTCTGGCAAGGCAACCGCTGGGTCTTGGTCGCGAATAATCCCGCCGCACCGTCCCGGTAAATTGCCGGCATCGCAGCTCCCTCGGTGGAGTGGCCTGTAATTTCAGGCTAGCGTGTCACGTGACTCGGTGCGAAAGCTCTAACCGACCAAGTCGTCCTCCCGAGCAAAACTGCTCACTCCGTAAAAGTTCTCCCTCAGCTTCACCTACCTCTCTCCACTCCCATCTCAGATCGCTCTTTGTCATCTGTCAAGATGTTCAAGAGGTGAGTTTCGATCTCCTGACGTCCTTTCCCAATGGTTTCGTGCTTTTCCCGTCCCAATTGAGAGCCAATTGAGCTGACAGCAACCTTTTCCCTCGGCAGCGGCATTTCCTCCTTCGCCCGCGCGGCTCGCCCGTCCCTGGTCGCTCCCCGTGTCATCCGACCTGCCTCTCTCCGAGTTCCCATCACCAACCGATGGGCCTCTACTGCCAGCGTCGGTGCTGGTAAGATTCACCAGGTGAGCTCGCTTCCACCGTTGCCTTCGACCGCAAATCCGCCCTCGGGTCTATCCGGTCGCCCGGCATCCAAATATCCACAACCTCAAAAACTAACACATTTGCTTCACAGGTCATCGGTGCCGTCGTCGATGGTTAGTCAATCGCCAGATAAGACTCATTACGAGCCTGCTACGATAAAAGCGGCATCATGCTGACCGTCCCACAGTCAAGTTCGACACTGCCAAGCTCCCTCCCATTCTGAACTCCCTGGAGACCGAGAACAATGGCCAGAAGCTCGTCCTCGAGGTCGCCGTACGTAAACCCATCAATATGCGCCAATTCATATACTGACAGCCTGTGCAGCAACATTTGGGTGAGAACGTCGTCCGATGCATTGCCATGGACGGTATGTCTCCCTACTCGTTTTTTTTTCCCGCGCCAATTTCTAACGCATGGCAGGTACCGAGGGTCTCGTCCGTGGCGCCAAGGCTCTTGACACTGGCGCTCCCATCACCATTCCCGTCGGTCCCCAGACCCTCGGCCGTATCATGAACGTCACTGGTGACCCCATTGACGAACGTGGTCCCATCAAGTCTGACAAGCACCTGCCCATTCACGCCGAGGCTCCCGAGTTCGTTGACCAGTCCACCTCCGCTGAGATTCTCGTCACTGGTATCAAGGTCGTCGATCTCCTTGCCCCCTACGCCCGTGGTGGAAAGATTGGTCTTTTCGGTGGTGCCGGTGTCGGCAAGACTGTGTTCATTCAGGAGCTCATCAACAACATCGCCAAGGCCCACGGTGGTTACTCCGTCTTCACTGGTGTCGGTGAGCGAACCCGTGAGGGTAACGATCTGTACCACGAAATGCAGGAGACCTCCGTCATTCAGCTTGATGGCGAGTCCAAGGTCGCCCTGGTCTTCGGTCAGATGAACGAGCCCCCAGGAGCCCGTGCCCGTGTCGCTCTTACTGGTCTTACCATTGCCGAGTACTTCCGTGACGAGGAGGGTCAGGATGGTGAGTTTATTTCGCGCTTTTACCCCAAAGGGGCCGCTAGCTAACTTGGCACAGTGTTGCTCTTCATTGACAACATTTTCCGATTCACTCAGGCCGGTTCTGAGGTGTCTGCCCTTCTGGGTCGTATCCCCTCTGCCGTCGGTTACCAGCCCACTCTTGCCGTCGACATGGGTGGTATGCAGGAGCGTATCACCACCACCAAGAAGGGTTCCATTACCTCCGTCCAGGCTGTCTACGTCCCTGCTGATGATTTGACTGATCCTGCCCCCGCCACCACCTTCGCTCACTTGGACGCCACCACTGTCTTGTCCCGTGGTATCTCTGAGTTGGGTATCTACCCCGCTGTCGACCCTCTCGACTCTAAGTCTCGTATGCTTGACCCCCGTATCGTCGGTCAGGAGCACTACGACACTGCCACCCGTGTCCAGCAGATTCTCCAGGAGTACAAGTCCCTCCAGGATATCATTGCCATTCTGGGTATGGACGAGTTGTCTGAGGCTGACAAGCTTACTGTCGAGCGTGCCCGTAAGATCCAGCGTTTCCTGAGCCAGCCCTTCACTGTTGCCCAGGTTTTCACTGGTATTGAGGGTAAGCTCGTCGACCTTAAGGAGACCATCAAGTCCTTCAAGGCTATCCTCAACGGTGAGGGTGACAACCTTCCCGAGGGTGCTTTCTACATGGTTGGTGACTTTGCCTCTGCTAAGACGAAGGGTGAGAAGATTCTTGCCGAGCTGGAGAACAACTAAGTGGTTTGAATCAAGTAATAGCGGGAGACGGAGGGAGAAATGGGCCTGTGTATAGAGAAGAGGAACAGGGGCCAGGGAGGTTTCTCGTAAGCTCCATCAAGTCTCGTTTGTGAGCTGTGTACCAAGAAATCAACAAAATTCCTCTTGTAGCCATATCAAACTTTCGTTTGTGCCGTGAACTAAGTCCATTGGCCAATGTTCTTTTAGTAGTATGAAAATGACATAATGCGAACGTGTTATGTGCTGATGCCTATTTTTGTTGAATTTGCAATACGTTCTCGGTTTGATGATTGTTTACTGTTGGCTGTTGCCATGTAATTGATACAGTGGGGGGCAAAAAGTTCTCATCCAACCGCTGGTATCCAAATGACGAAGTTTCATATTACCATTTTATAGTTTTGTATTTTCTTATAAATATAAAATAAAAAATAAATATCTTTTGGAATAAATAAATAATACTATTAAATGTAGATTAGGATAAAAGAGTTATTCCCTAACATCCAACGCGGCTTTGCTCGGATAACCCAGTCGGGTTGTGCATGGGATATGGCTTAAGATCAGAACTTATTGCCGCACACTGTATATAAACGATTAGGCGTATCGCTCTCAGTACTGTGATGTTCGTCATGACTACCTGTGAACATGTTTGCAATCTTGGCCATTCGTTCTGATTGAATACGAACAATTGAAAACGAACCTACCCTGAAGTCTCGTGGTGTGATGGTATAAAATGCGTAAAGATAACAGGTTATAATGTATACTAATCGAACAGTTTGATGATGAATATACCTCGTTTAGTGACATTCATTTCCATTTCTCCACCGCATCACTCATTTGCCCTTATTGCTGACCACATGGCGTGCATATACTATCGCTTCATTTTCATCAATGTCATCAATCTATTCAAATCAGAGCAGTACGGTAGTTTGCATTGCCCGTATAGAACAAGTATATACCGTATGGGCCAGTTCTTCTTACTCCACGGGTATTCCAATTCCATAACCCAATGAATCTTGCCGTGTACCCTATTCTATCCTGCTCCAGTCCCGATCCTTTTCGCCAAATGTTAGTGAGATTACCAAGAGGACCCCAAAGCCAGAACGCCAATCATAAATCAGATCATGGCTGCCCAATAGCTGATAAATCAGCCCCCCCATACGATAGAGTCGGGGGGGCTGGAGTCGAGAATTACAATCTTTCTCTCGTTTGGAGTCCACGCCAGACGTCTGCCTGCGTCGTCCACCACCGTGATGGCAGAGGCAGGATCCAGTTGGAGGCTACTAGGCTCAGGTGGAACCCAGTTGGAATCCTGAAATATTACTCTGGCCACATCTAGCTCATCCTCAACTTCCATAGCTTCCCGTGGCACAAGCAGGAGATGTTCCCATGCCGAGCCGAGGTAATGACATAGATCGGCGAGAGACCGCTGGCCGATGCCTTCTAGCCACCATATGGCATTTATAAGTTTGAGGAAAGCGGCGTAGTAGGCGATGATGACAAGGGCACGTGGTCGGCGTTGGCGACAGAGATCAATGAAGGGGCGAGGAAGAAATGTGAACCAAGTTATGATGCGGAGGTTCATGACAGGATTGAAACCGTCTCGGAGATTCATATACAACGAACCTAGATACTTTAGAGTTTCGTGGTAGATGGCAATATATTCATAGTCGGGATCGTCGGATTTTATGGAGGAAACCATGAATAGGAGGTGGTTAGGAATGGAGTCGGTTGCCGCCTCAAGGTCGATAGGGGGGCGTTGAAAAAGCGCATACATGCCCGTGTCAAATAGTCTTTCTACTCCCATCAAGTCAATGACAAGGCCGATACCCCGCCAAACAACGATCCAATCAAGTATATAAAGGTCCTTGCTGTCCTTTTCCCGGAAGACCTGAGATGAGAGAGCTGTGAGAAATAGTGAGTTTGCAATGAGAGCAGCGTATGTGTCGGGCGCGGCGGCCTCAACGGCGCGCCGGTAACCCTCAAAAGAGCGTGCCCGGTAGGCTAGGGCGCGACTGGGGTCACACTCTTGATTGAGACTCTGCATGTGGAGGCTGGATAATGCAAAGAGAGAGTCCATGAGGAAGGGTGTCTCGAAGGCAACTTGAACCATGCGAACCTTCAGAATGTCCTCAACGGGATTTCCCATTCCCGGCGCTGAAACAGAGAATGATGCCGAAGTGGAGGTGGTATAGAACCAAAGCAGTTTCATATCTGAGGCGTCGATGTTGCCGGGCTGCCAAAGTGGCTGGGCAAGGAGAGGGGTGTTGTCATTGGGGACTGGGCTCTGGTACCGACTGAGGGTGGCTGAAGAGGGCGAGGAGAAGCCATCGGGGGAGCTTCCGCGCACAAGGGCGTTGGATGTGGTTGATGCGATGGGTGACATTGATGAAGCTGCATTTGGCGCAGATGATGAGGTGGATGACGAGCCTGGAGGTGTTGGATAGACGCATTCGACCTTGCGCAGCTTACAAGAACGGCATGTTGGCCGCGCCTCATCACACTTGACTTTTCGAGCCTTGCAGTTGCGACAACCAGTTCGTGACTTTTTATGAGGGCGTTTTGCGTGATAAGGCTTGTCCGCCGAAGTAGGCGCGGGAGCAGAAGCGAGGGCAGCGGGCGAAGAGTCCACCGGAGGGTCAGGAGGAAGCGGAGACCGCTGAAGTTGCAGTTGATCTAGCCGAGGCTGGATGTGTAGCTGGAGTTGCTCATCGGAGGTCTGAGCCTCGAGTTGATACTCGGAAGCCGTATTGGGAAAGACGTTGTCAGCCATGATTTATAACGCGGCTACACCATGATAAGACAGGGCAATGGGGGACTGGTAATATTTATAGCAGAAAGAGTAGCCCAAGGGCAATAAATGAGACGCAGAATTCGAATGTGAGTGATCAAAGGGATGTGATGTTGGTTGAGGGGCCATGCAGCTCGGGCTGGTGAACGGACGGGAATCGTGGGACGTTAGTGCGATGATGGTGGATGGAGATACGGAACGGCATTGGAGAATTTCAATGCCGAGTCAACGTTGGCGGGGAAGAGCCGAACAAGAGACGAGAGATAATGAGATATGATGAGATGGCTGGTGACTGATGGCATCGACAATTCTATGATGATCGAAAGATTGAGCGACGGCGTCGGATCGGCGCCTCCCCGGGATTAACTGGGGCTACACTGAGGAAGGCCAACAGCCGCGAATCGATTGATGGTGTAAATGTGGTGACAGGACAGTCCGCGGATGATGAGTTGTGTTGATGCGGGGAATTTTTAATTTAAAAAAAGTGCTTTGGGATTACTTTAAGGTCTACAGCCGGATGAGACTAGTTCACAGGCCCAAGGATGACCAGGAAGGGGACAATCCGAGGAAAGCGAAAAGGGAGTGGACCTCATTTTCGGAGCGCGTTACGGTGCATTAGATCGCTGACAGTTTAACTCCCGGATGAGCTAGGTCATGGTCATTGGACAAGGCTGCCAGGCTTCTGGCATGCAGTCCGTCCGTCCAGAGATTCTTACGCAAATGACGCGCTAAATGATGACGACTATGAACCACATATGTACCGGTTAGGGAATCCCCTTCTCCATCAGGAGCGGTATCTCACTGCTTTACCAAGGCTGCCTGTCCTGATGCCTCAAATGGGTTGGACTGCGAAAAAAGGGTTACGCAATACTTCAGCCCAGCTTGTGGAGCTGCCTTGCATGGTTGGTTGTGTTGGGAGGACTCAGCCTCAGCTGTTATATGCGGATGGATGATGACCCTGGAAATAAGGATTGTGACTGTTAAACTGTGATTGAGCTGCTTTGGAACATAAGCGCAATAAGGTTGCACCCGTTGAACGCTCTCCGCACTATGTGTAATTCGAGTCCCTCTCTCGTTTCAATGATGGAAGAGGCGGCTGCTTGCCTGTAACGTTTCGCTTGCGGAATCATGCTGGACTTTATTTCATTCCGAGAACATGTCGCTGGATGTCCGTTCAAGGACACAGCACCTGGGTACTCACTTGCATTTAGGCGCTGCCCTTGCTTGCACCTCACGCTTGACTAGGAAACCGATTAAGCACCGCCCGATATTTTAAAATATGGACTTCAACTTTATAAATTTTTTTTGGGCGATGATTTCGCAGGAGTTTGTATTCGACTTGAGCAAAACCAGGAGTGCCAGGAGCATGACGACCGGGATTTATTGATCACGTAATCTTCCGAATCCCGCTCCAACTCCCGTCTACTACGTAGCTTGGTAGACATTGAGAATCCGCGAAAGCTGTGTGGGAAATTGTCGGACAGGGCTCCCCCATAGCATCGCCATTCTTTTGCAACCAATTGTCGACTCCCTCCACAACCCGCCCGGATGCACTCACCAGGGCTTCACGCCCTCTGCCACCCTGCTGTCTTAGCCGCCAGAGCCCCGCGGCCGAGATTTGTCTCTCGATCTCTCGCTTGTCGCCCATGGCGAACCTCGCCCGCCTGGCTGAGCAGCAGCGCCAGCCCTAACAATAGGGACAAGCCCCCTGATGAATCGCCCGAAGTTGCCGAGGAGGAGGAAGGCAATGATTCGCAGTCTCAATCCGCATCTGATTCTTCGACTGGCCGCTCTCGGCTCCGCGCAGCTGGTTCTCTAAAGAGCCGGTATGCTCGCAAACAGGCTGCCCCAGCCCTGCCTCCGGTCCAACTCCCACTGTCCTTTCTCGACAACAATGTCTCTCTCCATCATGCCTGGCGCAGGCCTCGACTTCCTCCTGCCCTCGCCAATGACATCGAACGTACAAAGACGTCCTCTATCTCAATCGATCCCCGACCCGGCGAGAACCCCACGCTGCTTCAAAAGTATTCCAAAGCCATCGAGTCCTACTTTGACAAGGCAGTCAATACCTTGTCCACAAAGGCCAGCGACCGTGTCAATGACCTTGTCAAGTTGGACCCCACCTCTTGTGATTTAGAGGAGCTGTCCCATAAGCTTACTGGCGTTACGCGCATCCACGACATGTTTCTGGACTCGGCCTGGCACTTAGCAGACTCTTTATATCCCGCTCGATATGCTCAATATGCTTATAACTCGCGACCTTTTTGGTGGTGGCATTACTACAAGGATTTTGATCGTCATAGTCAGGAATTCCGTGACCAATTTCTCTCAATTGAGACCGCTATTGAGACCACCCT
This sequence comes from Calonectria multiphialidica, assembly GCA_020623665.1. Lineage (NCBI taxonomy): Eukaryota > Fungi > Ascomycota > Sordariomycetes > Hypocreales > Nectriaceae > Calonectria > Calonectria multiphialidica. Next base: position 93,441 of record JAHVYC010000041.1, on the reverse strand, counting down.
CGATTATGACTGGAGGCTTGACCACTCTTTGTCCCAGGCTATTGCTGATCTTCCCGTTCTGACGTTTTCCTCCATTCGATCTGCTCTTCGCCGCGAGCTCAACACCCCCGCGCCTGTCACTCTCGAGTCCAGGACCCTTAAAAGACAAATTACTGTTCTCTCAATGTCTGGCTATGGTGGTCAGGGTATTGCGGAGGCTGTGGCAGAACACGTGGCCTTTTTTAATGATGCGGATTTTATTCGATTAGATGCCCAGGATCTTTCCGTATTGGTTGGCGAGTATCTTGGCCAGGACTGGGCATATTCACGCGGTTCTCTATCGACAATGGGCTTCCGGGCCGCTGAAATGAATGGAAAATTATGTCGAGAACCTGAAATAGGCTCGCGAATGGAGGATGAAGAAAACGATCCCGACACTGGAGTGATCAATATCCGGGCGTCTGGATCTTTGGAGGATGAGTTACAAAAGATCAAACAGGGAGGATACGATCCCTTTGGAAAATGGGAGAATCTCAAGATTGACAAAGTCCTGAGTCAACTTATCGAAGCGGCCGATGTGAAGCACGGCTCGTCTCGAGATAAGCCTGTGATAATTCATGTCCATGACTATGTTGAACTCAGCATGACCTTGGAAGGATCAATGCTGATAGGGAGGCTGAGGAACCTCGTCGACGCTGCTTGGCAGAGTGGTACCAAAATCGCTATTCTCGGCACCTCTGCCAGCGAGGTGCCCTCTGACGAATACCAAAATACGCTTCGAGATTTGGCAATGGGGGATTTTGTTGTCTCTCGCCATATCGAACCCAACCGTTCTTTGGTCCAACCTCAGCCGACGGGCGGAGGGACTCAGGTTGCGGAAAACCCGTTCCCCCTACAAGATATGGATCTGTTTGTGGAGAACGTGCGCAATGTGAATAGGATGTTGCGAACTTTAGGGGGCCAGAAATTTCTCGACTTATCAGACGGAAATATGAAGGGGCTGATGCTGGTAGCTGATGCCAGAGCCCAGATGCTCAAGAAATCGATCTTACCACTGCCCGAAGTTTACAATATTGCGTGCGCCGCTAGGCAGCAGGAAAACGAGCCCGATGGTGCCGCACCAGTTGCCGTTATTGAACGGCTGTTGATGGGTCCTCTGCGGCAAAAACCTGGACAGCGTTTCCTTGATGACGAGGAACCAGAGACCAAGTCTGACATGGCAGAAGCTCAAAAGAAGGCCGAGGACTCGCAATCCAATGGTCGTACGTCCCTCAAGCTCAACGAATACGAAAAACGAATTTCCGTGGGCCACATTAACCGCCAAAACCTTCGAACGACATTTGATGATGTTCATGTGCCTCGCGAAACGATCTCCGCCCTAAAGCTTCTGACGTCACTGGCCCTGGTGCGTCCAGATGCCTTTGCGTATGGTGTGCTGGCGCAGGACAGAATACCTGGGTGCCTATTATATGGACCTCCTGGTACTGGAAAGACGCTGCTCGCAAAAGCTGTGGCAAAGGAAAGTGGCGCGAATATGCTCGAAATCAGCGGTGCCACCATTAATGACAAATGGGTTGGCGAGAGCGAGAAGTTGATTCATGCCGTTTTCACCTTCGCCAAGAAAATTTCACCCTGTGTTGTTTTTATTGATGAGGCCGATTCTTTGCTGGCCAACCGCAGCATGCTAGGTGCCAGAGCATCTCACCGATCGCACATTAACCAGTTTCTCAAAGAGTGGGATGGCTTGGAGGAAACGGAAGCCTTCATTATGGTGGCAACCAACCGACCTTTTGACTTGGATGACGCTGTTCTTCGACGCCTCCCTCGTCGCCTCCTTGTTGATCTCCCTCTACAGGCTGACCGGGCTGCCATCCTCAAGATTCTTCTTAAGAACGAAGAACTGGACGAGTCTGTCTCACTTGATGACTTGGCTAAAAGGACACCCTACTACTCTGGTTCGGACCTCAAGAATGCTTGCGTTGCGGCGGCGATGGCTGCTGTGGAAGAAGAGAATGATGCTGCGGCCAAACATACCGGCCCCGAACCATACGAGTACGCCAAGAAGCGTACCCTTTGTAGCGACCACTTTGACAAGGCTCTTAAGCAGATCCCTGCTTCCATCAGCGAAGACATGGAATCCCTCAAGCAGATCCGCAAGTTTGATGAGGAGTATGGAGCGAAGAAAAAAGGGACAAAGAAAACCATGGGCTTTGGTATCGGCACTGAGAAGAAACATGCCGATACTGATGAGGTTCGTGTTCGTCGTGGAAGTCCATAAGAACATGACTTCGAACTTGACCATGCATTGCTGGTCTTGTTTTCTTCGTTAATGAGGGTGATCGGGATTTTCTGTTATTTTCCTTTTGCATATAGAATAGTGGCACCCTTGGAGCATTCGGTGATGACCTGATGAAAACAATTGGCCACCTCCTCTTTTTTTTGCTTGATGAAACTCATTCGGTTAAGCATTGGCTGGAACTCGTCCTGGGAAAGGACTGGAATGAAAACAAAATAAAACTGTATTTTTAACAAGTGCATTATACTTGACATGTATAAATCTAACAATGCTTTGGGAAAAGCAATACAGATACAGAACGAGCACAAATAGTTCGCCAGAAAAAGTAAAAATGCAATATCAAGCGCCGATGTCCGATTTTTGTTGTGTGGTATAGATAAAATTGATCTCTATTTGAAAACATATGCTCTTGTTGCCCATCTGTTCAATCCTTGCCGGCCCATGAATATATGTCAGGCCATTTCCTTGATCTATGCTGCCTCGGTGGAGGCTTGGATATTTTCTGCAGCTAAAGCTCGCTGATAATCGGCTTGGGCCTTCTCCAATGCGTCGAGCGTGGGTTGCATGAGACGCATGACAGCAGCGCGACCACCGCCGACATTCTCCGCTTTCCATCGAATCTTCTTACCTGTGCGTTGGTAGTGATCACGAATTTCCTTCTTGCGTGTGGTGATAAATTCCTCGCGCTCCTTCTCTGCCTCATCAGCCACAGCGGCGACACGGTCGGCTGAGCGTTTTAGGGATTCGGCGAGATACTGCAGCTCGGCAGCGCGGTCCGGATCACCTGAAAGGAAGGCATTCCAAAATTGATGGAGGAACTCAATAGTAGTGGCATGGGTGAGACTGCATTTGTTGGTGAGGTCTGCCGAGAGTCCCATTGGTGTGGCAGAGTCAGATTCGTGGCCGTACTTTTGGGCACGTTGCTGACGAACACCCTTCATAACATCTTTATCGGCAGCAGTCAGGGCTGCACGCGAGCCGACATGAGGTCTTTTAGGCGCCTCATCGTCACTGTCGCTTTCATCGTTGAAACCGATACCAGCGTGTAAATCAATGCCACCAGTGGCATCGGTTTCAAGTGTCTCAAGGTCGCCTTGAATCTCAAAAAGCACGTCGCCTGGCTTCTGCTTGGCAAAGACGAGACTGTTCTTGGAAGGGGCTGAATCCCTCTTGGAGAAAAATTTGTTTTGCTCTTTGACATTGAGCATGATGCGATGCTCCTTGGCATCGCCTTTGAGATCTCGAAGGGCGAGCTGGTTATAGGTATCATATGCCCCATCTGTATCTTCGGGATTGGCATCTGAGGGGGCAACATTGGCCATGATTTTCTCGCTCAGGCTGTTGAGAGTTTTGACGATGGGGATGTTGGCTCGAGGCCGCATCTCAATATCTTTGGCGTTTCCACTCTTGAACCCGCCCTGATTCTCCTCGTTGGCCTCGATATCAATGATATGAGGAACTTGCTGTGCCATAATCTTGCTCTGAATCGTCTGTGTATTTTCGCTGGCATCGTATTTATCAAATATAGGATCAGTGGTGTCGTTTTCGTTTACGCGTTCACCTCGTAATTTCTTGGAAAGCCGACTGAGGAAGAAGCGGGACCAAAATTGAGCCTCGGAGAGCTTGGGGACATTCTCATTGTAAATACGTTTGACCAAGGGATGCTGAGAAAATATCATTTGAACTTGCTCGACGCTGATGTTGAGTTTAAGTTCACCATCAACAGTCCGGGGCTTCACGGTTGACAGTACATTGTATGCGCCCTTTTTCTGGTTGATCTCAATTGCATGAGCGCGAAGGAGGTTGGTTCGTGTGGACCAGAATTGAGAATTGAATGCAGCCCCTGATATGGAATCGGGCTTTGTTTGCATTGCTTCAACGTATGTCTGATGTAAACTGGTGTCTTTCTTCATCAGGGATTGCTGCAGCTCAATATCGTTCTTGAGTTGAGCATCATCGAACCAGCGTACTGAGGGGTTGGAGTTGACGGCACTGGCAAAGGCCATGGACGCGGAGGCGCTCCCAGAACCGCCGTTGGTATTGGGAGTGGATGAACCTCCTGACCCAGGTGCTGACGGCTTGGGTACGGTGGCATCGTTGCTGCGAGCTTCAGTGAGTAGGCGGGATAAGAGATCCTTGACCGCCTTGGCCTCGGCCTTGGCTTCTTCCGTGTTGAAATGGAAGAGATATGTAACAGGTTCGGCAGCCTCAGACGTCTTTTCGAAGATCTTGAGCATCACCTTGGCCGCAGTGTCAGGGGTCTGTTGAAGGTCTGAAAGGACAGGATTAGCCTTGGCGCGGGCTTGATGGCAAGCTTTGCTTACTGGTAATATTGGCAACAGAGAGGGAGATGGTGGGAGGCCCACCACTGTTTGGAGTCCATATGACAGACTGATGATCACTGGTTAGGGTTAAGATGCCATCCTTCTTCTTGAAGAGGGTACGACCCGCGGGAATGGCCATGATGGGTGGGTGGAGCTTGCACCGCGTTTCCGTAAGGAGATAGCCGGGGAATGCCTCTACTTGTGATGGAGGAGAAAACTCATGCCCCGGCGTGCGCGCGGTTTCGCGGAGACTACAGTGATAGCAGGAAGGAACGAGACCGGACAAGACCCTGTAGGAGATGGCTCGATCCTGAGCCTTGTGGGCAAGGGTTTGGATTCACGGTGAGGCGGCTGGTGATAATGACGATGAGGCTGTTTAGAGGCAGGAGATAACTCTTCGCCAACCGTCAACAGCGGCAAACGGTCGATTGCATGTGTCGTGAGAGTGTGCAAACCGAGCTCCAAAGTTGCTTGACTCTCTTGCTCCAAGCTGTATCGTCGTTGTCAAAGCATTTCAATTCTATGCAGTCAACCACGACCGCCTGCAATAAAGTGGGACTCGAAGTTTAGAGTGGGGACCTCGGGTACGTGCCTCGAGTTAGGTAAGGCAAGCCCTGGTTCCACCCGCGTCAGAGCCTCCATGGATCTTTTTTTGGAGAATATGTGGCTTCTCGGACGTGTATCCCCGAGGCTTATGTGTGGCTGTCAACATTTGCCGAAAGACCTCCCATGAGGCCGTAGAATTCTCGGAACCTTCGTAATAGCTTCCGCCGTGGCCGTGAATGGCCCGCAAAAGCCCCCCAAATGGCTGCCCTTGTGCTCGAAACGGGAACTTGGTTGGTCTTGTTGCTCAAGTGACCATTGTGGCGCCGGCTATTCCACCATGCACAAACAGGCCAGAGGTGCAGCGGCATCATGGCATTTTCTCCGCAATCTCAGCGTCCGCTTCTCGTGTGCCCCTGACTGTGCCCTGGCCGTGCGAGATGTGCTTCCTCTGCCCCGAGACTGTATGTATACCCGCCAGAGAGGATTGTTGATATGAGATGGCATTTTTTCGGCTATTGTGGTCTGTGACGAAACTGCACTGTCGAGACTTCCCGAGCCATGATCAAAGAGGGATCCCCAGCGGAATCATACCCCCGAATGGGCTGCCAGTTTAGTGCTAGTTAGCGATGAGCCAGCTGAGCTTCGACAGCTCCTGACCGCGACGGCTACAGCTACGGCTACGTAACGGAGGGGCGGGCTTGACAGTGTGCGCACGGATCGACACGGACTGCGATCCTCGGTAAACCTGACCCCTTAGCCTGTTTGGATACCCCAAGAAGCCCAGTTGACCCCAAATGGATCCTCATGATGGCTGGAGCTGACGCTGTGACCAGGACAGGCAGCCAATAGCGGCATGGATCAGTGCAACACAGCACGGTGAGTGGCTGGTCCGCACCGTGCTGGGCCAGGTATCCGCACTGCTTTTACGCAACTTTTGGCAAGCATTTTGGCATTGCTGTCCACTGCTTTTTTTCTGCGCCGCGGGCAGGGGGTGCTACACAGGTTCTCCGTAGCCCATGACCCAACCAACCCGTCCACTTGCCGCTGGATGACTGACCGGAAAACACTTTTTTTTCAGTGGCCGCAGTGCACTACGGCATCGCCCACCCAATAGGCGTCGCCCGTTGCGACTAGAACCGGTTTTCCCGGAGCTGCAGGGCACCGTCATTGCCATTTTCCCCAGTAAAAAGGCCCTGACGGACATCAAAGTTACGTACAGTATGTACTTCCACTATGTACTGCCAACCTACCTCCGACCTCCATGACCTCCGAGAGCATTTTCTTTCTCCCTCGTGTCCCCGTGTCCCGTCACTCCCGTACTTCTTTTTTCTGACACCTTTCTCCTCCAAAACAATTGTCTTGTTCACTTGTCTGGCTTAGTGACTTGACTCAATTCCCATTCGAACGACTTACTCCGCCGTTCCTTTGCCTCGTGCCGCAGCTTAAGCTTGCCAGGGGATGCTTCCCTTTCGTCTCTTCGCCTAAACCTTCTTCCCCCCTTTGCTCGTTGCGTCTGCCGTTCTGTTTTGACATCAATCATCACCATGTTGAGGAATTCCCTCTGCCGGGCGAGCTCCCAGCTCCTTCGTGGTGCTCGATGCGCCTCGTCTTCCGCCTTCATCTCGACCACCTCAGCCAGGACGTCATCATGGAAGCTCAACTCCGCTCGCCGCCCTCTGGCCCTCGCCGCCCGCCGCACCTATGCCACCAGTGCTACTCAGGCGCCCCCCGATCCCAGCGACAACTTTCTCTCCGGAAGCACGGCCAACTACATTGACGAGATGTACATGCAGTGGAAGCAGGACCCCGAGAGTGTCCACGTCTCTTGGCAGGTCTACTTCAAGAATATGGAGAGCGGTGATATGCCTGTCTCCCAGGCCTTTCAGCCTCCCCCAAACCTGGTCCCTAACATGACTGGCGGTGTCCCTCGTCTTTCTGGTGGCCTCGCCCTGGAGGATGGCTCCGACGTCACAAACCATCTCAAGGTCCAGCTTCTCGTTCGCGCATACCAGGCTCGTGGCCACCACACCGCCAAGATTGACCCCCTCGAAATCCGCAACTCCAAGGACGCCAACAACACTAGACCCAAGGAACTCACACTCGAATACTACCAGTTCACGGAGAAGGATCTCGACACCGAGTACACCCTCGGACCCGGAATCCTGCCCCGATTCAAGCGTGAGGGTCGCGAGAAGATGACCCTCCGCGAGATTGTCGATGCTTGCGAGAAGATCTATGCCGGCTCCTTTGGCGTGGAATTCATCCACATCCCTGACCGTGAGAAGTGCGACTGGCTTCGCGAGCGCCTCGAAGTACCTCAGCCTTTCAAGTACTCTATTGATGAGAAGCGTCGCATTCTTGACCGTCTCATCTGGAGTTCCAGCTTTGAATCTTTCTTGGCCACCAAGTACCCCAACGACAAACGATTTGGTCTCGAGGGTTGCGAAACCCTCGTTCCCGGTATGAAGGCCCTTATTGACCGCAGTGTCGATTATGGCGTCAAGGATATTGTCATTGGTATGCCTCACCGTGGCCGTCTCAACGTTCTGAGCAACGTTGTCCGCAAGCCCAACGAGTCGATCTTTAGCGAGTTTGCCGGTACTAGCGGTGCCGAGGATGAGGGCTCTGGTGACGTCAAGTATCATCTTGGTATGAACTTCGAGCGTCCCACCCCCTCTGGCAAGCGTGTTCAACTCTCTCTCGTCGCCAACCCCTCCCATCTTGAGGCCGAAGACCCCGTCGTCCTGGGCAAGACCCGCGCCATCCAACACTATAACAATGACGAGAAGACTCACCGTACCGCCATGGGCGTTCTGCTCCACGGTGATGCCGCCATTGCCGGACAGGGCATTGTTTACGAGTGTCTTGGATTCCACTCTCTCCCCGCATTCTCCACCGGTGGTACTATCCACCTGGTTGTGAACAACCAGATCGGTTTCACTACCGACCCCCGATTCTCCCGATCCACGTCGTACTGCACGGACATTGCCAAGTCAATCGATGCTCCCGTTTTCCACGTCAATGCCGACGATGTTGAAGCTGTGAACTTTGTTTGCCAGCTCGCTGCTGACTGGCGCGCTGAGTTCCAGCACGATGTTGTTATTGACATCAACTGCTACCGAAAGTATGGCCACAACGAGACCGATCAGCCCTCTTTCACCCAGCCCCTCATGTACAAGCGCATTCAGTCCAAGGACCCCCAGATTGACATTTATGTCAACAAGCTCCTTGAGGACGGTACTTTCACCAAGGAGGACATTGAGGAGCACAAGCAGTGGGTGTGGGGCATGCTCGAGGAGAGCTTCACCAAATCCAAGGAGTATACCCCCACCTCCAAGGAGTGGACCACTTCGGCTTGGAACGGCTTCAAGTCCCCCAAGGAGTTGGCCACCGAAGTTTTGGAGCAGAATGAGACTCGCGTTGATGGTAAGACCCTGGAGCACATTGGCGAGGTCGTCGGAAATGCCCCTGAGGGCTTCACCGTTCATCGCAATCTGAAGCGTATCCTCTCCAACCGTTCCAAGTCGGTTATTGAGGGTAAGAACATCGATATGCCTACTGCTGAGGCACTTGCCTTTGGTTCTCTTGTCACTGAGGGTTACCATGTTCGTGTTTCTGGCCAGGATGTCGAGCGTGGTACTTTCTCCCAGCGCCACGCCGTCTTCCATGACCAGGAGACTGAGGAGATTTACACTCCTCTCCAGAACGTCAGCAAGGACCAGGGCAAATTTGTCATTTCCAACTCGTCCCTGAGCGAGTACGGCGCTCTCGGTTTTGAGTATGGTTACTCTCTGTCTTCCCCCAATGCCCTTGTCATGTGGGAGGCTCAATTTGGTGATTTCGCCAACAATGCCCAATGTATCATCGATCAGTTCATCGCCTCTGGTGAGGTGAAGTGGATGCAGCGAACCGGTCTCGTTATGTCTCTCCCCCACGGTTACGATGGCCAGGGCCCTGAGCATTCTTCCGGCCGTCTGGAGCGTTACCTTCAGCTAAGCAACGAGGATCCTCGCGAGTTCCCCTCAGAGGAGAAGCTCCAGCGCCAGCACCAGGACTGCAACATGCAGATTGCTTACATGACCACCCCTGCCAACCTGTTCCACGCTCTGCGCCGACAGATGCACCGCCAGTTCCGAAAGCGTAAGTTGAAGTCGTGGCTGTTTTATTTGTTGAGTATATGAATGCTGATAACCTCATAGCCCTCGTGATTTTCTTCTCCAAGTCCCTACTCCGCCATCCCTTGGCACGCTCCAACATTGAGGACTTCAGCGGTCCCGATGCAGGCTTCCAGTGGATCATCCCTGACCCTGAGCACCAGACTGGTGCCATCAAGGCTCCTGAGGAGATTGACCGAGTCATTCTCTGCACTGGTCAGGTTTGGGCTGCCCTTCACAAGTACCGTGCTGATAACAACATCGACAATGTCGCCTTCACCCGCATTGAGCAGCTGAACCCCTTCCCCTGGCAGCAACTGAAGGAGAACCTCGACATGTACCCCAACGCCAAGACCATTGTCTGGGCTCAGGAGGAGCCTCTTAACGCTGGTGCCTGGAGCTTCACCCAGCCTCGTATCGAGACCCTGCTGAACCAGACCGAGCACCACCATCGCAAGCACGTCATGTATGCTGGTCGCAACCCCAGCGCATCTGTGGCAACTGGTCTGAAGCACGTGCACACCAAGGAGGAGCAGGAGCTTCTCGAGATGGCCTTCACTGTGAAACAGGACAAGCTCAAGGGCGAGTAAAGAAGAAGAACGAAAAGAAGAGGCGGGGATTTGTGACCGAAACCGTAGACGTGTTAGACGTGGGTTTTGAATGGCTTTATTTTGGGAAGGATGGAACTGGCATCAAACGCACGACAGTGGCATCGACACTCATTTCGGGGTGATGCAACGTAAGCTTAGATGGTGTGAAAGGAGGGATGGTCCCTCCATGTATAACCCATTTTGTATCATACCCTCCTAGACGAAAGGATAACCCACTTGTGTCTGTCGCATCAGCATTGGGCGCACGGGAGGAAGCATGATTTGTTTTGTTTGTGAATACAAATTTCATCTAGTTAAATCTAAAGATGCAAAAGGTGGTCGTGGTGATGGTCATGCACTTGAATATTCCTAAAGCCCTTGCTGAACGATTCAAGTTATTTACCTTGGCTTGTATTTTGCGTGAACTATGTATGCTACCTGGGGACATCAACCTGCCACGGCTGCACAGTCCCGTCGTCACCCGTTGTGACAAGCATCTCCTCCTCGCCCCGTAGCTTACAGGCAGCGTCATATCGCTTGCACCAAGTGATGTGGTTGACTTCGTAGGGCCCGTGGGCGTTGGGCTGGGTGGTTACCAGGCTCCATTCGCCTTTGTTCGACTCGGCGGCATCCCCTTCCTTGTACAGCCCTATGATGCCGTCGCTACCCGTGCTGGCTACCAGACCAGAGTCTGCGCTCCAGGCGACGGAGTAAATATCTCGGTTGTGGACTTTGGGGAGGACGGCAGTGCATGCCCACTCCTCCCGCAGCGACCTCCGCATGGTGTTGGGGATGCCGCCCAGGGCGCTCCTCGAGCCTCCTGGCCCGTCGTCTCCGGCATCGGCCTCTTCCTCAACGAGAGCCCATACACGGATGGTGTTATCGGCGGAGAAGCTGATCAGCCTGGGGAAGCGGTCGCCGGGCCGGGGACGGGTCTCCCACTGCAGTCCCCAGACGGTGCCCTCGTGGCCCTCTAGTACGGAGACGCACACCCACTCGGCGTCGCCGTCCTCGCGCCAGATGCGGATCGTGTTGTCGTAGCTGGCGCTCGCGAGGACATCAGCGCCGTAGCTGCGGCGTGCGTTGCGGCCGGGGACGTCGGGGCACCACGCAACGGCCTTGACATCGCCTTCGTGCTCGTTCAGCACTGCAATGGTCTCCCACTCATCGTCGGCCTCGGAGGCCCCGATGTCCTCCCATATCCAGACAGACTTGTCGCGCGAGCATGTGGCGAGGTAGGTCCCCGAGGGAGAGAATGCGCACGACTTGATCTCGGAGTCGTGGCCCTCGAGGACAAGCGTAAACTCCCAGTCCTTGTCAGCCGGGTTGGAGCCCACGTCGTCGTCGCTATCGTCCGGGTTCGTCCTACGCAGCTGGCTGGCCGTCACCTCGACTTCGAGGGGCCCTTGGCTGGCAGCGCCAGCGGAGGCCACATCGCCATCCCAGCGCCAGATGCCGGCCGTGGAGTCGAAGCTGCCGGTGACGAGGCAGAGCTTGTGCGGCGGCAGGCCGGGCTTCCAGGCGACGGAGCGGACGGAGCGGGTGTGGCCGCCGGTGAGGGTGCTGTGGGCGGACGCGGAGGAGAGGGAGAAGACGGTGACGCTCTTGGAGTGGGCGGTGGCGAGGAGGGGCAGGGTCGGGTGTGGAACTGAGGCCCAGGCGCGTTCGTGGAGGTCCGGCTTGAGGAGAGGGAGAGCGACGAGGCGCGCGGATGAGGCTGGGGGGACGGGCTCGGAGGACGGAGGAGGGGCCGAATTCGGCGACATGATTGGGGATAGGCTTCGGGTGGCCGGCGGATGGTAGATGAGACCAGGAGACGTGGTCAGGAGACCATTCACAGGACACCACTCGCAGGACACTACTCGCAGGACACTCGAGTTTAGAAACAAGGGGAATTGAGGCGCCTGGTTTCGAACGCAAAGTGACGTCTCCTCGACCACACCAGGGTCTGTTGATGGGGAGGGACGAGGAGCACTAGCCGGGTCTCGTTTTTACCCCTCCACCGATACCCCAAAAGGCGGCCGATAAGATAGCGCAGGTCTAGGGACGTCCAATTCCGACACCCTCCCAATGATGTAATGCTCCTTGAGTATGCTCTCACAGTCAACTCATGCGAAATACGCCGCACATGATTGGCTGTACGCCTTTTGAGACTAACATATCTGAATGGAGTTGGCTCTCATGCACACCTAAATTTCACACGGCGAGTTCGCAAGAATACTTTGTCATCCATTATTCATTCAATTTTTTCCCCCATCCAAGTCTGCTTTGGCCAAAAGACCCGGTTGTCACATTTCCCATGCAAAACGCCCCGAGCTCCTTGCCATAAGACTATACAACACTAAAGGGTATACACTTGAAGCCAGCCCTCACCAAGCGCGAAAGTATATTCAAACCCGCCCACGTATGATGTTTCAAAAAAAAAAAAAAAAAAAAAACAAGAAGGACAAGCATCACCTCCATTCCGAGACTCCTTTCTCAAACAGATGCGTCTCCAAATTACGTAACTCGTCAATGTACAGTATTATAATTAAGTGGTGTTGGATTGCCCTCATCTGGAACCATCTGCTGGTCTTGGGGTTGTAACAGCAAATGACTTGGGCGATCGTATTCGGACAGACCGGGCCGATGATATGGGCTTTGAGGATTGGCTGATACCATAGCGAAGCCCGGATGGTTTTGCGCCAACAGACTTATTGGCCAAGGTCCTAGAAAGTGACTGATGGCTAGACTGCACCCCTAACGATCCCTCTTCTATCATCCGAGGCGCAAATGGTTTCACCGGGGCTGGAGGACGTAGGAGTGATGGTGGAGGCTCATGATTTTCGGGCTTAACTGGCTCGGTTTGAGCCGCCATTGCTGCTCTTCGAGTTGATCCACCAGGCACTCGTTGCCGCAATCGACCAATCGCCTCGTTTTCGTCCGACACAAAACCATCGTCATTCTCCTGGAACCCTCGCTCAAGATACAACGGCACAGGGGCCCTTGGCGTTGTAGATGACATTAAGAAGAAGCGATTGGCTCTCCGATCTTGTGCCTTTTTTGAAGGAGATGTTACCATGCCAACATCATCAGCTGTGGTTGAAGATGCAGCATCCTCGTCTACCTCCCTCACAGGCGCCATCGAACTTGCAGGCAGGATGCTAGATACTGCCGTTGGCTGTCCTGTCCATCGTGTTGGGGTCTCGACAGCACTTGCAGGGTAATCAGGGACTTTGTCATTTCGTCTGATGACAGATCGTCTTCCAGAGAGGGCTCTCCAACTGCCCCGATACACTGTGGACGCCCGGAGAGACTCAGCCCCAGCAGCATCTGGTTTGAGTCTGTCACCTAGTTGCCTCCAATGCTGTACATACCGATTTCGCTTCTGGCGATCATGTTTTTTCCGGACTTCGGATGCGGTGTGCGCTTGCCCGCTCTGCTGTAATGAGGCAATTGACCATTCCTTTAGGCAATTCCGTTGTCGTTCACTTGCCCATAATTGCCAGGCCTCGATGTCTTGGCCATCGAGGTAGGCAGAGTGTTCCTTCCAGATCCGCAACAAGCCTCGTCCATGTTGTAACCGAGCATCATCTAATGCGATCTGGTCTAATCCCGTCTGCTCACCCCATGACTGTAAGGCAATGAGTTGTTGCCGAGTTTGGTTTGTTGTCTTCAAGCCCGATGCTTGACCAGCCAGCATAGAATCCATAGCCGCGAATCCAGTCCACTTGTCAAGAGCCGCAAAGAAATTGCGTTTCTTGCGTGCGGACGATACTTGTGTGAATCTTGCCATTAAATACCGCTTCACATTTTGCTTATCCTGATCCTTGCGCTGTTTTATTCCCGTTTCAAATACCTTCAATAGAAGAGTTCCCCGAATGTAGAGACATGCCCGCTTCTCCAAATATGCTAATTGCGACAGTTTGGCTTCTTCGGTGCTCACACATCGCCAGAAAATAGATTTTGCGCGGCCCTCATAGCAGCGCTGGGCCTCACGTTTGACTTGCTTCATTTGTTCAGAACGTTGGCGCCATTTATTAAATAACCGTGTCACAGAGGTATACTCCCGCCTCCAAATGAAGGCTTGTGCTCTGGCCTGCAAATTCCACTGATCGAAGGCGGAGCATGTCTTCTTGACAAGCAAACGTTGTCGGTATGCTGCTGCACAGCGTTCAATTTCCGTCTGGTCCCACCAGTTCCGTATGTGGTCAAACGTCTGTTGAATGATAGCGATGCGTTGTGATGTGTAAGCTTGTGCCGCCTGTCTGTTGGCGTGATTTCTCCACTTCATTAAAACATTATATTCTCGCTCAAGCTTTGACTGTGCTTTGATGGCTTCCGAAAACGCCTGGTCCGCAGATGATTGGGATATCCAGTTCGAAAGAGCTCTGTTTCTATACCGAGAGGCTATATTGTCTCGGCTGACATGCTGAACACGGTGGCAGGACCACTGATCCAGAATTCGGTGAATTGTTTTGAAGCGATATGCTGCGGCAATTTCCATAGCGATGTAGCCAAGGTTGTCGTCTTGTGCACCAATACGTTGCCATTTTTTAACAACCGCTGTGGACCTCATATTGTCGATTGTCTGTTCTCGCGACACTGGTGCCTGAGTCCATGCCCGAAAATAGCGGAATCGGATCATATGGCGTCTCGCAACTGCATCTCGTTCGAGGCGGCGCGCAGTACGATCTGCCCAGTGATTAAAAACTTTGCTTGCAAGATAGAGCTCGCGAGCTCGTTCGGCCTGTCTCATGAGTCTGCCATGCCTCATTTCAAGCTCGACAGTGTCCGGCTCCTTTGGCAACTGAATCGGGGTACATGGGCGGACGTCGTCTTTATCTTGCTCGGGTGACCCAGGTGCTCGTGCTGTGAGTTCTGGTTCGTCGGGGCTAGGAACAGTCACCGCCTCGATACCTTCTTGTGGGGAAGCCAGTTCGTGTGTCTGAAGGGACGTGGTATGGACGCTCTCTTGAACTGGGTCTTGCATTAAATCCTGGTTCACGGGATCATGCCGGTCGATGATAGTTTCCTCTGGTCTCGATGCTGTGGGCGTATTGTTGCGCTGTGATTGTTCTTCTGGCAAGTGCTGAAAATCCTCATCAGTCAAACGAGGGTCTATCAGAGAACGCAAGGAATCTTGATGCGTCTCGATGATGGCGATTGGTGGTCCTTCTGGGTGCCGAAGCCCGTGTTCATTCTCTTGTTGGTTACCATTTTCCTCCGTTATAGTCTCGGGCTCGGGTTCCTCGCGGCCACCTGTGCCCGCATAACCCTGACTTTGATACGGTCGAGCAGAAATCTCCTCTTCAGTAACTTCTTCAATCCTCTCCTGCTCCGCTCGTTGCTTCCTTTCCAAAGCCTGCGAGCGCCAACGTCCAAGAATGCTGGACAGAGCGGCACGCTGGGCTCTGACATGAATTTCGTCCTCGTCCAGGTCTCTATGCCAGGATTCGTAATTGCCGTCATTGAGGCTCTGGGGCGCAACGACGGACGGGAGAGGGGGGTGTTGGGGTTGCTCGATCCCAACCTCTTCAACAAGGGGAGGCGGCGGTCCTTGATCGTCCTTTTCTTGCCGGTTGAATGAAACATGCGGCGATGATGCTGAAAAAGAGGGCCGAGATGAGTCGGTGGTATTGTCTCCGAACTCGAGTACAATACCCATCCGGCCAAGGATGGCCTGAAATTTATCAACAAGGCTCCCATTTCCTCCCTCACCGCCTATCCTGAAGACAAAGGCAGAGAGATGATGGTCGGAATCGGGGTCGATTCCATAATTGGGGAGGATAGCATCGTAAGCATTGAATAGAACAGCGGCAGGTAGTGGTTTCGGTTCGGGGGCAGAATCGAGTATCTCCTGAGCGGCAACAACGACTGCGTGCAGAGCGGCGATATCTACAACCATCAGTTAGAAGAGCGGCAACAAAAGCAAACTGGCAGACAAAACTGACCATCGTTTGAGTAGTAAGGATCCTGGCTCGAAGGGGGCCGGCTGGCATTGCTCGAATTGCCATCATCAGATGGGAGCGGAGAAAGAGGCCTGGGATCCAGCGGTTGCATATGTGACACGAGACGGACCGCATCTAAAGGGAATTGGTCGAGGGACATCGGCGGTGTTGTGTCGGCTGGCTGCCTTGTTCCATCATTGATCCATAGCCAGGAAGGAGGGGTGTACGGTCAGTTGATTTGGCACGTTCCGAGCGGCGCGATGGGTTTGCGATGAGCTTGAGGTTGAAAGGGTTGGAATAATAGCTCTGCAGACGATGGCATATGCAATGTGCAAGCGAGCGGACGAGTCTTGGCGAGAAATCGGGGCGCGCGCTGCAGCACAGCAACGAACAGGCGCCACAAGGTAACCAAGGATGAACAAATGAACAAGACGCAAGAGGAACAGGGATACGGAAAACACAACTTCGCGATCGTGTCCAAGTTGCAAAGGTCGGTTTAGCGCGTAAAGTGGGTGGCTGGTCCGGCCCAAGCACCAGGTGGGGCCGCAAGGGCCCTGGGCTTATCGCTGTGGTTGATTGGGATTGTCCGTGTGCGACGCACAGTACGTCCCTTCCAAAGTTCGGCACCCAATCGATAGGCACTGACTGACCCTGCACACCCACCTGGGCCTGGAAACAAACTCCCTCACCTCGGCAGTCCTTCAACAGTTTTAAGAGCACCGAGTGCCATCCCAGTCGCCATGACCCGCGCAAACACACGTCCCGTCCAAAAATTCGCCAAGGCGGTATCTCAGTGCTCCACTGAGGTTGGTGAATTGCCTCGTTCAGCCCATCAATTGATTCTATTTTACTGACGCCTATTACGTCTACAGGCGGCAGTCTACGGGAAATGTATTGTGGCTGACTACAATTCAGTCCATAAAGACAAGTGCTTCAAAGAGTTTATCAGGTTAAAGGACTGTTACTTGGTTTGTCCCTTTGGCCCTGACTAAGAATATCCTCGCCTCTAACCCCGGAACCATGGTCATATAGGCGGCGTTGAAAAAATAGAGAGTCAAGCACAGAATGGCACATTGTAACAAACTTGTATCTGGTCTGTCCAACAACAAGATAGGAGGATAGATCAATAGGACCAACTCAGTCTTAATGATAACAATACAAGTCTAGTTACGTTCATTTATAAACACCCCCAATTTAAGTAGGAGGAGAAGGTGAGTTTGTCGTAATATAATAAGAAGTTGTGGCAAGGACTGTGTAGTCATTCACATATTTGACTGCTTGAGTATCGGTCCACCAAAGCTAACTCTACTGTTTTTTTTTTCGTTGAAGTCTACATTTATATTTGAGAAATCACAGCTTCAACAAACGAAGCACACATGTCGCTTGTTGCACTTCCTGTTCCTCCTCTGCAATCAGTGCTTCGGGAGCTGACGTCTCACTTGCTTTATCAATAGGGCGACGCAGCGCCTTCTCAAAAGCTGCTGATTGCGCCGCGAACATTTCCTCGAGTCCCACATTCTCCGGATCTGAAACCACCCGGTATTCCATTCGAATATCATCCGTAGGCTGCAATCCAGCCTTCTTTCGAAGACGTTGCACTCGGTTGATGATTTCACGAGCAAGACCTTCCTGCGCCAGCTCTGGGTGTAGCTCAGTGTCCAGGATAGTGAGAACATCACTGTCGGTATTGGTCTCGAGGTTCTTTGATGACTCATCGACACCTCGTCGCACAACCAGATCGCCTTCCTCCAAGCGGATGCCATCAACCATGATGAACTTGTCTTGAACATAAGCCTGAACCTGCTCACTGGTGAGTCCTGGGAGCGCCTTCTTGACACGTCCCATATCCTTCTTCAACTTTTTACCCAAGACAGGCCAGTCTGCAGTGACGCTGTACTGAACGTTATACTTGGCCTCGTCACTGGTGAGCACCAAGTCCCGAACGTTTAGCTCCTCGGTGATGTATGACTCCAGTGACTTAATATCCTCTAGATATTGAGGGTCGGGATGCAAAACCACCAAGGTCATAAGAGGTGTCTTAAGTCCGATAGCACGGCGTTCACGAGACACTCGAGCGAGCTCAATGACTTTCTGCATACGTCCCACGCGTCGCTCGACCTCTGCATCAAAAAGCTCTTGTCGTACATCTGGGAATGGGAGGAAATGCACACTGCGAGGGTCTTGGCCCTGCAGTTCCTTTGGAATATGAGGGAGAAGCCTCAGGTAGATCTCGTCAGTAAGGAATGGGGTAAACGGAGCCAAGCCACGGCAAAGGGTGAACAGAACTTCGAAAAGAGCATTCAAGGCATGAAGTGTGTCGTTAAGGCCATTTTCTCCCTTGAGGCGCTTTCTGTTGAATCTAATGTACCAATTGGTTGTGTTGTCAATGAGTTCAAGAAGTCGAGGGACAACAGTGTACAATCGATATCCTATTTGAAACATGTCAGCTCTTTTCGCCTTCAATTGACTCGAAAAGTGAACCATATACCTTTCATTTCCTCATTGACGAACTGGAGAAGACTCTGGCAGCTCGCCAGAATCCATCGATCCATCACGTTGGTGTTGCTGGATTCCATGCTTGGATCCCACTTATAATCAACATTCTCCACCTTCTTCAAGAGCGCAACTTGTCCCTCGAAAAACTTGTAACTGTTCCACAGAGGCAGCAAAACCTTTTGCACAACCTCCTTGACGCCAGATTCCTTGAAGCGGAGGGGTTCGGCTCGAACGACAGGAGAATTGATGAGATAGATGCGAAGAGCATCCGAACCATACTTGGAGAGGACGATGTTCGGGTCGGGGAAGTTCTTGAGGCGCTTAGACATCTTCTTGCCATCTTCAGCAAGAACAATACCATTGACAACACAGTTCTGGAACGGAGATTTTCCAAACAAGTGGGTTCCCAGAACAAGAAGGGTATAAAACCAACCTCGGGTTTGATCAAGTCCCTCGGCGATGAAGTCTCCAGGGAAAGAGTCCTTGAATTTGTCAACATTCTCGAAAGGATAATGTTGACTAGCGTAAGGCATGCTACCAGATTCAAACCAGCAGTCAAAAACTTCTTCGACACGCTTTAGCTGACCCTTGCCCATCTTGCTGGGGATAGTGATGTGATCAATCTTGTCACGATGAAGGTCGGAGAGGTCTCCTTCGTATCCACTCAGCTCGCGCAACTCAGCAACGCTTCCAACACACACTCTCTCTTCCAAATCATCACTAACCCAGAGAGGGATGGGTGTACCCCAGTATCGGTTGCGGCTAACGTTCCAGTCTCGGGCATTGGCAATCCAGCTAGCGAACCGCTTCTCCTTGACAAAACTGGGGACCCAGTGAGATCCCTCGATATTCTTCAGCATATCTGGGACGATTTTAGGGATACGAATAAACCAAGACGGGACGGCCCTGTAAATCAAGGGAGTATCTGAACGAGGGCACATAGGGTACGAGTGCTTGAGCTGCGAATCTGCGGCAATACGCCCAAGCCCCTTCAGGTGTTTGATGATGTGCTTATCAGCCTCTTTGACATGCATACCCTCGAAATCCCGAACGCGAGCGGTGAAGTGGCCAGTATCATTGACAGGATCGGGAGGGGCTCGCTTTTCAGTGATGATACCCGCGGCCAGAGCAACATTGTAATCATCTTCACCGAACGCAGGAGCCTGGTGAACGATACCAACACCGCTGTCTGCTGTAACGTACTCGGCGTTCAAAACTTTGAAGGCTATATCCTTGAATTCTTCGTAGAAGTAGTCGAAGGGAGGTGTGTATTTCCAACCCAGCATCTCCTTGCCCGTGATCTTGGACACGATAGAAAACTTGGCCTTCTTAGGATCTTTGTATAGTGTTCCGAGAAGTTTTTCGAGAAGGATATAGTGTTTCCCGGTCTTTTCATCCAGAATTTTGACGTATTCAAAATCAGGATGAGCGGCAAGGCCGAGGTGGGAGGGAAGAGTCCATGGCGTGGTGGTCCAGGCAAGGAGATTGGTATTAGGATCATCTACCAGGGGGAAAGTGACAACGATAGCAGGATCGGTGACGTCCTGGTAGTTTTGGTTGGCCTCAAAGTTACTCAGAGCAGTGGTAAGTACTGTGGAATATGGCATGACACGGTGGCCCTGATAAACTTGGTCTTTGTCGAAAAGTTGCTTGAAGACCCACCACTCGGATTCCATGAACTTGGGGTCCATTGTCTTAGAAGACCAGAGTTAGCGATCATTTTCAGCAGTTTAGAGCCGATGGAAGCGCATATACCTTGTAGTCGTTATCAAAATCGATCCAGCGTCCAAGACGCTCAATTGTGTGACGCCATTCAGTAGCGTAGCGCATGACAATAGCTCGACACTCCTCGTTGTATTTCGCGATTCCAAGCTCCATGACGGCGGCCTTTCCAGAAATACCCAATTTCTTGTCAATTTCGTGCTCGATAGGCAGTCCATGGGTGTCCCAGCCGAACCGGCGTTCGACATGGTAGCCCTTCATAGACCAGTATCTGGGAATAACATCTTTGATTGTGGAGGCCAACAGGTGACCATAATGAGGCAATCCAGTCGCAAAGGGAGGGCCATCGTAGAATGTGTACCGGGGACGTCCTTCTGAAAGTTCAAGCTATATATACAAATGATGAGTCCAACATGCATGGGCAATCCCAAGGGAAACAACGGGAGCAAAGAAGAAAACCGGTGCTGCTTGCGGGTCGGAACGAACCTGGCGATGGAAGGCGTTGATTTCACGCCATCGCTGGATGGTGGCCTCCTCTTCCTTGGGGAAGTCGATAGACATGGCGGCGGTAGCTATGGAGCCCGAAAACGTCAGCAAAAAAAAAACTGTCAAAATCAAGACAATGAAGAAAACCAGAAGGGGAGGGGGTCAAAGGGCAACGATGTACTAATGACAGGCGAGGTGTGGTAGAATTGACTAATTCAGCAGGAAACTTGTCTCCGTGACTCACTCCAGATGTCTTTCGCCAGACGGGTTTTGGTAAGCAGGCGACAACCAGATAGACAGAGCTGCCTTGCTTAAAGTAGGTATTTGATGGAGGGGCAGATTTCAGAAAAGAGCACTCCGCGATGGTGGGATGTCGGGTGAGTCAATCAACTGAAGTGGGGGAGGGAGAATGTGTGCCCCGCCATCGCTCATGGTTCTGCCGGGATTTTGGTGGGGGTGTTTTGGGTCCAACAGACATGGGCACAGATGAGCGTTACCTAGTTGTGCACACTCAATCGGTATCAAGGATAAAGTACCTGGTACCCATGCACACCAGGAGACGCGGTGTTCTCTTTTCCATGTAAAAACGATCCGTCGCTACCCCTCAGCCGCCAATGACCCTGCCCGCCCACGAGTTTGGTACCTCCCCTCGACAGCCCAATGTACCGCCTAACGGCTCTTGTAATTATTGACAGTAGCGGCGGGTTAGGCAGGGACATATGTCGGGCAAACAACAAATGAAAACAGTGATAATCGCGAAGAACGCGACACGGCCCAAGCCAGCAGCTTACCATTTGCATGCGCATAGGGGACGTTACTCAACCAAAGGTTCCTGCAAAAATGTTGATTAGGATTGTTCCTCCAATAGGTGAACTTCGCCCAAAACCTGCCCTGTCTTAGTACCATGGCCCTGCCACTGCTGCTTGTCGGAGCCCCCAAACACCCAGAGCTAGAGAAGTGGATCAGAGGGCGTGCGCTGTGCGCTCGTCACCCCGTCCCCTCGTCTCTCTTTCCTCGTCACGGTAACCAAACATTAGCCCATCCAGCTAGCTAGATGTTTGTAAAGTTGCAGTCGAGATCTATTTGGCCATAACATCACATAGGTAGACACGTCCAGCGTCGCTTGTTTTCTTTGAACTTGGCTAGCTCAAACCTTTCTTTGTTCATATCCGCTAGCCCCGTCCTCCAGAGCTATCTCACCACTCGCCTGTCCGAACCTGCTCAACCCAACTCATTCGCTTCAACATACTGCTGCGCAGCAAGAGAATTAGCTCCAAGGCTTCCGTGACAGTCTCGCACACCGCCGCCGTCGCCCGTTGCATCCCTACACCGGCCCTACACAACCTTACACAATACAATGTCTTTTCTATTCGGACGAGCCCGAACTCGCACCGTCACCGACTTGCCCAAACAAGCTCGTGAACACATCTCAAAGCTCGAAGGCCCCAATGGTGCTTCCAAGGTTACCATCCCGCCATAACCCGATCTAAGGTCGAAGACTGACATGCCTTTTCAGGCTGAGGAGCTGGCTCGCGTCTTGAGCCAGATGAAAGTTATCCTCCAAGGAACTCACGGTACGCTATACAAGTGCTCCAATGTCCACCTACCTCAACCACGTTGATGTCCACTGTCCCATATACCCCCTCTCTTCTACTGAACACATTAACTTACTTTTCCAAGAGGCTGATAGTTCGCCTGAGCAAATCTACCAACTTGTCACTGGCCTGATCGACGAGGACCTACTACACCTTCTGGCCGTCAACCTCTACCGCCTCCCATTTGAGTCTCGCAAGGATACTCAAGTCATTTTCTCATACGTCTTCCGATTCCGTCCTGCCACTGCTGCCCCCAAAAGCGATCCTATTGCCCTATCATACGTTGTCTGCAACCGACCCCAAGTCCTTGTCGAATTATGTCGAGGATACGATCACAAAGAAAGTGCTACTCCTGCTGGCTCTGTCCTCAGAGAGCTGCTCAAGAACGAGGCAGCCGCCGCCATAATCCTCTATGACGATGGAGACGAGCCTGGTTCAAGTTCTAAGGGTCTCAATGCCATCGATCGCGATCGTCCACAGAGCGGGAGGGGTGTGTTCTGGAGATTCTTTGACTGGGTCGACAAGAGCTCCTTCGAGGTAGCTGCTGATGCCTTCACCACCTTCAGAGTGCGAGAGATCCCACCCCCAGACTGCAAACATAGACCTAACACGATTTTCCAGGAACTGTTGACACGGCATAAGGAGCTAGTACCACGATATCTGTCTGCCAACTTCGATCTCTTCTTCGACAAGTACAACAATATATTGGTTCAGTCTAACAGCTATGTTACGAAGCGCCAATCCATCAAGCTCCTGGGCGAAATTCTTTTGGATCGCTCAAACTACAGTGTAATGACCGCATATGTTGATCGTGGCGAGCACCTCAAGATATGCATGAACTTGCTCCGTGATGACCGGAAAATGGTTCAGTACGAGGGATTTCACGTCTTCAAGGTCTTCGTTGCCAACCCTCACAAATCTATCGCCGTCCAGAAGATTCTTCTGATGAACCGCGAGAAGCTCCTCACATTTTTGTCACATTTTCTAGAGGACCGAACTGATGACGAGCAATTTATCGATGAGAGGGAGTTTTTGATCAAACAAATTCGCAATATGCCGGCCGTCCCTGTGCCTCCTCAGCGATAATGTAGTCGCGAGGGGCCAAGATCGATACCCTCCCGCCACCCTCTCTTTTCTGTTCTCCCAGGGTTTGATTACGCATGCCAGTCTCTTACTCCAACTGAACGACAACTCAGATCAATGTCCCAACATAGCCAGATCACCAACGAGTTGCAGAACTTTTAATGCCCCCTGAAAATTCACGGGCACGAATGAACGGGTCTGGCCAGTGCGACAGAAAGTCCGCAAACCATGCCAATTGTACGGCCCTTTGTATTATTGTACATCAGACGCGCTCCCAGCCAACGCCAATTGAATCCTACACTCTTGGGTCAAATCAACTTGTAATCCTAACTCCCAGGTCACCCCACCAGTCCTGAACTCAAGATTCCCAATATTGCATCAGCGCTGTTTAGAAAGCAAGACATTGACGCTCTCCCTTGCGTTCTGGGTGGTCCACACGCTATCCTTGCCTCCCCGGCGCCATTCATCGCCTGAGACATGCTCACCTCCTCCTCTTGAGGCCTCTCCCATAACGACCTCGAGATCTCTCTTTTGCGAACTCAACCAGTGCTTGATAAAATTGGCGGGGTCTTCGCTAAGTGAAGTGAAAAACGAGTGCTTGGTCTTAGAAACGGCAATAGCTTGAACAACCCTAGCAAGTTGTTCATCCAGTGCCGTCACATCTTTGAGCATGGCAGCATATTGTGGGTTGTTGATAAGCGGCAAAAGGGATTCGCGAAAGGTATCTTCCACTGGGACCTGGATATCATAGATGGTAGGTCGAGGGTCTTTATGGAAATCCTGGTCGACTCGAATAGTGTAGGGAAGGCTGTGAGGAGGGAGGGGTCGAACGTGCTGTGTAACATATTCGTTGAGCATGGGAATATATCCCACATCACCGCGTTTTACAACCTAGTAGAGTTAGTCAAACTTGGTAATAAGGGGCATATTAATCAAAACCAACTTTTTTCAAAAGCTCATCGCAACGGAAGTTGCGCTTCTCCTCATCCTCTTGGAGTCCCATGAGCTTGATATATTCCCACAGTCCCATGACGGCCTCTTGTTGAGTGGCCTCAGTCATATCAACCACTTCGGCAAGTTCGGGGCTGAGCTGGTAGGTTTCTGGCGAATCCTGTCTGAACAGATTGATGGTGATGTTCATGTTCTCGTCTCCATTCCGCTTGAATGTGAACTCGTCAAAGTCGGCCGCAGCAGATAGATTCGCGTTAGGTTGGCTCCTGGATGCAGCATCTGGCTTCTTCCATTCCACCGTCTGCTCGGAGCCATTTCGGAATCGCGATCGATCAAAGTCAACGGTCAGGGACTTGAAAAAGTGCGAGAACCGAGGCTTGTATGGTTGAGTTTTGGGCTTCTGCGGCGATGAGCCAACACCGTCCTGTTCCATCTTGTCGTCGCTAGTATTTTCGGATGTCGATGTATTCTTTTCATCCTCGTCATCAAGTAAACGGCCTTCAATCTTGACACGATACGAGGCTTCCATGCTAGGGGTGAAGTCGAAGGCATCGACGTTGAGCCCGTTGCTCTGCCAAATCTGATCTTCAACAGTGTTGCTGATCCAAACTCGAAGGGTTTTGTATCGCTAAATCGTTAGTCGTCAGCAAACGACGCGTAATAAATTTGGCAAGCGATCTACCTTGAAGCTACGGTTGGCGCTATCAACAATGTCGAGCCGCTTGCGCGTCATAGTAGCATCAAGTCGGCGCTCAACATCCCTCAAGTCCTTGTATCGTTGAACACCCTCACGATCGATGATGTTATCTTCGACGCCTTCGGGCATATTCTTATCGGTAGGTTTACGGCTGCGTCTCTTTGCAAGCTCACTAGCATGCGCTTGAGCCTGCTGTTGCTGGGCGATCTGGGCCTGGGTAAGAGGCACTGAGGGGTGGGGTCCTGAAGACATCATCGGCCCTGCATACAGAGGTACGGAATTAGCAAAAGTGCATTGATGGAGCAAGTTAGCAGAGGCAGCTGCATACCAATTCCGCCTCTGCGCTGGTTTGCAGGCGAGCGCTGCGGCACCTGCTGCGCATAGGAGCGATATTGCGCCTGCATTTTCGTGAATGTTGGGTGTCAAAGGTGGATTGAGAACGACTGCCGCTGGGCATTCACCAGAGTATAGAAGTTTAAAGACGGTCGTGTCGCGTCGCATCGCATACCTGAATTGCAAGAAAACGCTAGTCCGTTCCAGTTCAGTCACGTGATATTATGCATGTCCAACTTCCAGGACAGGCTGGTGGTGTTTTTGCTGGATTGAAAAATGCATGCCAATGCTCATTCGGTACGAAAATAAATATAGAATAAGGCAGAGTAAAATGATATTAAAACGGTAGGAGGGAAAAGGTGATAAAAGTCGAAGAGCGAAATGATTGTAGCATTTCTCCTGTCCCTTACTTCATTCGGTACTTAGTTTACCCCAACTACTTATCGCAGTCACTTTAGCAACTAGAACTGATTCAATTTGAGGGGCAACGGGGATCCATGTGTGAGATGATAGAAATGACCGCATACACCGGCTCTCGTAATCACAAAAATATAAACAATAACCCTGCTCCAACAGTTTATTGGGGTGATGGGTGCATTTATCCAGCAGTGGTCCATCCCTTTTCTTGAATTAGGCCTGGATTTTGCATCACCAGGCGCTGATAGCCAATTTATAGAGGGAAGGTGACTTCCGTGGATGAAAAGGCTGGGCAGTACATGTAAAATATATAAAATGTGTCCTATTTCCCAAGCCCAGGTTGCAGGATGACGTAGTTACAAGCAGCAAACAGTTGGCATATACCGCCTGCCCAGTTCCGCTCGGTACGAGTACAATACAGTTTGCTCCTGTCTTCTAATTATTGACTTCTGCATGAAATGCGATGCTCAAATTTAATCTTTTAAGGCTAAACGAGCCACAACCATTACTATCTCCAGCCACCCAAAATACATCGGACAGTATAGTAGATCTGTTCAGCCCCCCTTGTTTGGCCGCCAGCATAACAACAAAGTCCAAGCTGCCAAATACTAACTCGGAAACTGCCCAGAACGGTGGGTTTCGTTTGTTGCGTTGGCAAGTAGTCCTCGCGACCATAATGCCACGATTCGATGCTCGAAAATGCATAAAAAAATGCGTCCTTCAACCTCACAAGAAATGAATCCCCATAGTAGTACGCCTCGCTGCCAATGCCCATGACCGAACTGAATATGAGAGGTAACAGGCCAAAATGTTGAAAGGAGATCAATCTCACGGCTCTACTGGCCGCTTCGCATTCTTCGATTCTAATAGTAATTAATTTCAAAACGCAGAGCCCAGTCCACTTCTCGACTGCCGCTTGCTGAAACGGTTGCGTTTTGGCGCCGGATCTTCAACGGCGCCTTGGTTTTTGCTTAAATGATTGCGACCCTGTCGATCACTCACACCGAAGCCATCAGTGTAGGCGGCGCGGCCCCCAAGTGTGCTGGCAGGGCTTGACACTGCCGATGACATATCGGCGAACCCATTGTCGTTAGCGTATGCCGAGGGCATACTTTGGGACATAGCAAGATCTCTCGCTCGTTCCAAGCACTCAATCCAATCTGCTGCTGCGGATGACCCACCTTCGGGAGGTGGCGATGACTTTGTCTCCTCGAATGTATAATGCTGTCCGCCCTATTACTAGATATAAGCAGGATTCGATACAGAGAAAGGGAACCGACTTACCGTATCAACACACCAGACTATCTGACCCTTGGCATCTTTTTGGGTTCTCCAAGAGCAGTCCTGAGCGAGAAGCGATATCTCTTGCTTCGCGCGTTTCTCTTCACCACCTGCAGGGGCAAGTACGATACGGCCGCTGGATGTAATCATCACCAGCCGCTGTCGTTTTTTTGTCGTACTCCCTCCAAAGAATCGGGAGAGCTTTTTATGGCCCTCCTCAGACCCCTTCCCATGTGGGCTCGACGGAAGTGGTGTGGAAACAACCATTAAATCACCCAATTTGAGAATCCGCTCGTTGGTCCTCGTAAGAACAGGTGACCATTCAATATCCAGCTGCGTTGGGGGAGGTAGCTCGGTAATGATCCGCGATGGACGGTTACTCCCATTAGAAGGGTTCGTTTGTAGTAGCGGAGCGCGCGAGTTCGACATGGGCATTGCTGCGGTAGGGAAGCCATTAAGCTGAATCACATTAGGTTCCTGCTGGGGTGGGACGTATGGGCGTAGTCTCGGCGCTTTTGTTCGCCATAGTCCTTTACCAAAGGACTGGCCGTCGAAGAATTCATGGTTTTTTATGTGCTCGATAGTCAGACGTCGAGCGGGGTCCAGAACAAGACACCGCTCTACAAGATCGCGTGCTGCCGGTGGGAAACCTGGCGGGAAGTCGTATTCGAGGTTGACAATCTTCTGAAATGTTAGATACTCACTGCCCCCTTTGAAAGGGGGCCGTCCAGCCAACAGTTGGTAAATTATGCATCCATACGCCCACAGATCACTAGCCTTGCAGGCATTCTTGTGCGTGAGAAGTTCAGGGCTGACATATTCGGCCGTTCCAACAAACGACGCTGCTCGGTCATCCTCCTCGCCCTCGCGCCGTCCGGGGTCAGGTCCCCCTCGGTCTGGTTGACCTTGATTTCTGCCGTCACGGGGATCTTTGAGCAACTTGGCAGTTCCAAAATCAGTAATCTTGACATGCATTTGGTCATCGAGAAGCACATTCTCTGGTTTTAAGTCACGATGAATGACCCCGCGGGAATGCATGTAATCAATGGCGTCAAGGATCTGAGCACCGTAAAACCTCGTGCATTCGACATCGAATGTGCCGGTCTTCTTTAGCACACCAAGAAGTTCGCCCCCATTACACAAATCAAGTACGTAGTAGAGCGATGTTTCGTCTTGAAAGGTATAATAAAGTCGAACAATTCCGGGGTGCTCAGTGAGGCGGTTGAGGGTGTTCTTCTCGATGTTGACGTATTTGATTTTCTTCTCTTTGATGATGTGCCTCTTCTCCAAGACCTTGATCGCATACTCCTTGAGAGTCTGGCGATCAGTAGCGAGATACACACTGCTGTAAGATCCCTCGCCAAGAACACGACCGAAATTGAAATCACGGACACCCTTCTTGACTTGTCTGACAACGGTACGACCGCTTGCATCCACTTCTCGGCGAACACCTACAGCGGCACCACGGTCTTTCCATTCCTCGCTGCTTGATGGCACTGGGGCATCACCAGTGTATGGGGAGGCGGATTGAGAGCTTGCTGGTGTGGAAGCGTAACCACCCCCCACACCTCGAGAGCTTCTCCTCGGAGGCAACTGTCCACCAGTAGGAGGTAGCGGCGTTTGGTGGTTGGAGTTATAGGCAGCTTGAGGATCTATCGGGGTGGAGTCGTTGGAAAGATAGGATAAATTAGGCTCGGGGATGTTAGGCAGACCGTAAATAGATAATCTCGACATGTCGGGTTGAGGGGATTGCTGAGAGGAGTCGGCGGTAGTGGATTCAGGAGTCATGTCGAGCTGTCCGTTGGGCGGGGCGAGTCGAGGGTCGTTAAGGATGGGTTCGACGCTAGCATTGACAGGTTCGAGATGGATGGTGTCGGCGAGAGATTCAGTCGACGGCTGGGGGGGGGACGATGATGGTATAGCAGTGGCAGTGGCGGTAGCCGATACAGAGGCAGAGGCGGCCTCAGCGGCATCGTCAGGGTTGGCGATGCGAAGGCCGCCCAGGGCCTGAGAGAGGCTCAGGTCCCCGTTCATGCTGGTGGTCCAGGAAGGTGCCCCGGCAGTTCGTATTCAGGGGCTCACGGCCAGAAGATAAAACGAGAGGAAATCAGAGTGCAGGGAGAGGCGCTTGATGAGGGAGTCGTGGATCGTAAACGAGGGACAGTCGGCCACTGACGACGTATTCGTAGACCATGGGCATCACCAGCGGTGGTGGTGCTGTCGGGGGGAGGGATTGGTTAGCAGCTGCCAGCAAGAACGGGAACGAGAACGGCGCCTGCTAGGTTGAGGAAAGGCATTTAGGTCGGGGGAGACGGACCATACCTCTGTCTGTCGCTTGGGGACGGAGACCAGGAGCACTACCTTGCGTAGGATAGTACGGGGGACGCCTCAGGCTGCCGGATCTCCAGCTGGGATAAATGCTGGAGGGGAGGACAAAGATGTTGATGGGTACTGCGTATTTGAGTGGACTAGACTAACGGATGAGCTGGTAGATTGGCAGGCTGGCTGGTAAGGCAAGGTACCTTGTCCACCTCAACCACCTTGACTTTGCCAACCTTACACGTACGTATTTCTGACTCTGTACCTAAAAGGGTGACCAATCTATCCAACCCAATCAATGGATGGATGGATGGAGCAATCTTCGGGGTCAGGCCAGTGTAGTAACTTGCTAAGAATAATGCCAAAAAAAAAAACCGGTGCGCAGTACGTGTCAGAGTATTTTGGTGCTTGCGTCTGTCAACGGAACTTTAGTGAAGGAGTGATGATGGGTATGCAGATGCCCCTGGTATTCCAGCCTTCCTCGCCGCGGGATGTATGGCTGACTCCCTGCGTCCCGAGTTTTAAAAAAAAAAAAAAAAAAAAAAAACCTAAGTCTCCCAATAATCTGGGAGACCAGGACCACGGCTGGTAGCGTCAGTGGCGTGCTGCACTTTCCTCTCGCTTCAATTATCTATTGAAACGAACTACAACAAGGGCCGACAACGGTAATTACTCCCCGTCGCGCCCGCGTCGCCGTGTTGCTGAGTGAGCTCCAAGCCCTCCGACGACAAACCAGACGGCGTGTCCTCTTACTGTGGTAGGCCACATTGGGACCAGCCTGTTCACAGTGCCCCATCAAGCGGGCTGTGGTGGCACTGCTGAGCGACAGCTTGGTTGACATTCGCCTCCACTGAGGCGCCCCGAGCCAGGGCAACTACCAAAGCATGCCCAGAGCAGAATTGTCTTAAGTTGCTGTGCGCCTCCCTGTCAACTAGGCCCAAACGGCCGCTGTCTTATGTGATGTTCTTGCCCGGACAGTGGCTGCAGCATCAGATCGAAACATAGAAACTACCCATGGCGCAGCGCGCATATTGCTCCAGCAAACATTTCGACGACGTTGATTCCTTCTGGTATTCGACCTCGTGCTAGTTCCAGGGGTACACTTAGCGTGGCGCTCCCAATATCCCGAAGTTTTGCTGGGCCCCCGCGTTAACGAAGTGGCTCTCGGGCCCCAAAATTCGCCAGGGCATCCACTTCTCAAGGTAATACGTACAGGTTTCCCTTTCTCGAACACCGGTCGTCACGGGCTCAATGTCCGTTCGTGTTCTGTCTGCTTGATGGCAGGGCTCGATTTGCCGGCCAGCCCTTTTCGCCTAACGGAGTAGCTGGTCGTATCCTCGTTGACCCTGGTCCAAGGCCAATGCCAATCACACCATCGTACCACGTACTTCCAGACAAAGGAGTAGCCACTTCTTTCATTTGGGACCACATCTCCAGCTCTGCCCAGTGGCGGAGCGACTTCCTCCAGCCCGTCTGTCTATAGTATTGTCTTATGCAACCTGGAGGATCGTAATCCAGATTGATCCGGCACTCCGGCCACCCACAAGAATGTGACTCTGGTATATATATGTCTGCAGCATCCTCTACTGCATGAATACATGAATGCCTGTCACCCAAGCCACCAGCCGAGCCACATTATTGGGGCGCAGTACCCATGGGCCAGGAGTCGATGAAGTAATGGAGGGAGTCGCGGAGATTCCGGACAGTGAAGCAAATAGCCAGAGCATACCTGCGATGATTGTAGTGTAGTAGGCTAGATCACGGTCAAAATGACCTCATCCAAGGGAATAATGACCCGAGTATGGAAATCGAGATTTTGTGTACATTTCACGACTCCATCAACGATCACCACGACACCCAGTCACCGAGGGAAGCACAACTACGATCCAAAGACACATAACGATAACCAAGAACCGCAATCTAATTTCGGCTTTGCAAGATAGGTCCAGCTCACCAAGTAGCAACGCACTGCCCTGTCCAGAACGGTCAACTGTTGCAGGGCACAGCGTGCCCGTGACCAAAGCCGATGGAAATAGACGCGATCATCCATTGTTAGGCCCTGAAGTGTACTTGAAAGAAGATATGGATGACAGTCCGGTCACTCTTCTCAACCTCAATATACCGCTCCATCAACATATTAAATGGAACATGTCGCGCCACGGTCACACCTCTGCAGAAAAAGATCCAAGGCGCGTTCCAATAATGTACCAACGGCATCCGGGAGCCATGGTGGCACGGTCATAGAGAGAAGTGTTCGAAACAAAGCATCACAAATGCATCAAGGCGACTCCGAAGATGGTCCAAACGCGTCCATTTTGTATGAACTACAAGTGCAGGGGCCAAGGTCAACCGTGTTGAGCTGAACAGGTCGTTATCCACCGCCCAGTCCAGGTTGGGAACGTGTCGGAAACACGATATTGACCCTCGAAATACATCTCAATACAGGTGGTAACAGGCCGGAGCATGAATCAAGGACCGTACGGGCGTGATCTCGATAACGGCTTTCGCCAATCTACAACGCCGCAAACACCAAGCACCCAGAGTCACTAGTATTATTGGGTTAGTGGTTCCCAAACTCTCCACCAACGAGAGTACCTCTCGGTCTAGCAGTAACTATATGCATAGCGGACAACTTGGCGTAGTTTTGGGCTTACGAGCATCTTGGTTCCAGGGATGCTCCGGCGGAACAGAAACCGTTGTGGAAGAAAAATGAGTCGTTTAATGACAAATGGCTAGGGGCGAATGCGGGCCGTGGGACACAGCACCGAGACGCAACTGCTTTCGGTCGCGCCGCGTTTTACCGCTCTCTACATATTGTAGTGACGGTGAACAGGGAAGGTTTTACAGCTATAACGAGTTTCTGTCCGCGATCAAAAACTGGCACCTAATATTGGCAGCATCTGCTTGCTGCCTGCCGAAATTATAACGTAATGATACAAGACAGACAATAAGACTACCTGCCCTCCCAACACACCTCATTCCTTGGCTAAAAATTCCTCAGCACGCCTACCTCGGCTCAGGATAAATAGAAAACCCTTGCGTGGACGCGCCTCTGGTTGCGTTTGACGAAACTCCCAATAAGATCAGTCGAGTGTCTGACTTCGGGTGGTGGGCTCCTGCGTTGGCCTGGGCACGGGCTCTTGAGTCCGCCCGACGTTGACCATCCAACCAGATGACGGCTCAGAGGATCCTGCTCCCGCTATTCCCAATACGGACCTAGTCGGTCAGGGCCTTTCGCAATTACGCAGCTAAGATATGAGCAGGTGCTTGGATGTGTCCGAAGGTACGTACCGTGTCGGGGGTTGTACAGGGAGCGCCTTAGTTTGGCGCTAGGCCTCTTTTAGGGCCGGCAGGTTGAGAGCAAGCGGCCGATAAGCTGATGCCGTGCATACAGTATGTGCATTATTCGCACGTGGTCAGCCCGGAGCACGCACAGCTTGTCCCTTGTCGCCTGATAGTGCAAACCACCCGCAAGCCGTTGCTCGGCTATCTGTAACGGGGTACTCGAGGCCCGGTCTTCGCCGCTTGCGAGACCAACACACAGTACAAAAGTCTCTTACCCCAGGTTGCCCATGCAGCCTCACTCCGATCTCCTGCAGCTAGAGCCAAGAGCCACTCGTGCCCCTTCCTCTCGCCCTCTCTTCTACCTCTCTTCCTCTCGCTCTCTTGCATTCACCTTTCTTCTTCCTCCACACCCACACATCCAGTGCACCATATATTCCGGGCACCTCACACCGATTCTCTCTCTCTTCCTTTGGCCACTTCTCATTCCCACCTTGACCATCCTCCGTCCTTCTCCCTCCATCTCCATCAACCTCTACCTAGCAAACCTCAAGTACCTTCTTCTACCATCCACCTCTCGTCCTGCATCTCTCTACCTCGCCAGCCTTCCGGTCTCCATCTTCAATTGAACCCTTGAACACAAATATTCAACTCAAGAGCTTCGCGACACCGGTCACTACCTTCACCTCCACACTTAGACGCGAACTTTGCACGTATCGCTACCTAACGTTTTGGAGCATCTTTGATGGTTTGTGAGAGCACTAACTACTAACCTCACCATATCCAGTTTACTCTTCCCACAGCATTCCACCATGGCCTACTTCAGCCCCCAGTTCTCGTCCTCTTCTCCCGTCCTCATCATGGCCCCACAAGCTCCCCACCAGTCACCTCTAGGTATGGCAAGCTTCGCAAACCACCAACATGCATCCCCTCGGTCCTTTGGCCATCTTGCGCGTCCTGCTGCCGCTGGACGTAAGCGTTCGCGCGACGAGGCATCCTCCAACCTTGAGCCTGATGTCACGGTTGTCCCAGAAGAAGAACCGGAAACGGAATGGGTGTACGGACCCGGCATGACGCTCATCAAGTCAACCAAGGCCTACGTCTCTGATGCCAGCAGTCAATCTGGCACATGGCTTGAGGAGAAGAAGGCTCAAGAGGAGTCGGCTCGCGAAGAGTTGCGAGATGTCCAGCGAAATCACAAGTCATTGCGTACCGACCGTAGTGCTGGCTTCCCCTCCTCCACGCCGGCACCACACAAATCACCTCTCAGAGCCAACGCCAACTCGGCTTCTTCACAAGGCACCCAAGCCCCCGTTGTGGATGACTTCACTCTACACTTGGGCATTGGCTGGAGACGAATCAGCGATGATGAGCACATTCAAGCCGCAGCTCGTGGCTGGGCCCGTTTTATTGAGAATCACTTCCCCATCTCCAACGCCCGAGTCGTTCTCGAGAGCAAGGGCCTCCAATCATACCTTGTGGAAACATCGCAGGGCTTCTTCCTCTTTGCTGAGAATCTCCGGCAAGGCCAACTCGTCAGTCAAACTGTTGACGGCACACTCCGCAATCTGCAATGCTCTCCTCCCAAGTTTGATGGGTCCGAGACTCTGACAGCAGTCGAGTCGCCAAAGCCTGTTGACAGCCATCCCATCGCTGTCGCGGCTGACACTGAGATGAGAATGGACTGAACCCTCTTCTCATGTGTGCATTTCGAATCAAAAATTATTATTGCTATTTAATGCTTTGGAGTTTGTGTGTTTGCCATGCTTGGAGGATTGGTCTGGGGGGGAGAACAGGCTTCGGTATTATCGGGTTGGGAAATTAACAAGAGGCAACCGCCGTGAACAGGGATTTTTTATCATGGCCATGTATCATTTACGCATTTCGGATATTTTATCATCATGAATATTTTGGTCTCGACCAACCGTGAAAACTAAGCATTTAATATTTTCCGGCATAATTTTATTTCGCTTGTCTATCTTTTTAGTGCTGTGATGTAGGCAACATGTGTTCGAGACTCGAGACTCTGGACGAATGAAGAAGTTTTGGGTGATCAACTTCTACTAATGTGGCTAACGCGTCAATTCCAGATCAGTGCCAAGGACTGAATTGGGATTTTCGGCACCGCCGGAAGGTAAATCCTGTGAGGGTTTTTCGCATTCCTCATGGTCTGGCCTAAATAGCCGTCCAGGTCTAGGCGGTCTGTGTAAAGAGTTGATTGCTCCGCGCGGGTGGACTGGAAACATTGGCCCGGTCTGGTGAATTGGCCATGGTGCGTTGGAAGAAATGCACAGTGCTGGCACAAGATCATTTACACCCCAGCCATGCCGCAAGCACTGTGCTGAGCAGGCACCCCGAGACAGCCCCTGATGCTTGGGTCCTCAGTCGCCACCCTCCATCGAGGGCCGCGCAAGTACGGAGGACCAATGCATTGATCCCCTCTGGTGGATTCAGGCAGGTGTCTATTCACGAACAGCAAGCAGCTAGTAAGCAGGGTCCATAGAAATGTAGGCGAACGTACGTCACAAAGCGGCGTTGTACATAGGTGGTCAACTATCATTTAAGTCATCGGCGACAAACCCCCGTCCAGGGTCCCCGTCCACCTAGGTCCAGGCCACGCACAACCCAACTAGCATACCGAGAAGCGCTGCCTGCGCTATCCCGAGGGACCCTTGAGTACTTCATTTGGTACCGCCGTCTATCGCAGTCTCCAACCAGAACCGTTCCTCACCATCACCAACACCCGCTGTAGTCAGGCCCACCTCTCCATCAGTTACAATGTCAACATCGAGTCAGCTTTTTCTCTTGTCGGACCATATCAAGCTATCGCTCCTTGAGCGGAAGCGCGCTCAGAGCTTGAATCTCGAGGATGACACCCAGGACGGCCACATCTCCCGGTCTCTCGACCAGTTCCGCGATGGCCTCGCCAGTCTCGCCCAAGAGCGACAGCGCCTGACCGAGGCGGGCGATACAACGTATGTCCCACACCCCCTAAATACTCCTCGCTCTGGTCTTGCCCGTCGCGCTATGCCTATCCTCAACTGACGTGCATCTCCAGCGCCACCTCAGCTCTTGCCGACTCCATGGAAGCTCTGCAGAAACAATATGACGACCTGACAGCCCAGTTCCATGGCTTTGCCAACCCCTCAACCACCGCCACCCTCACCCACCCAAACTCGGAGTCCCTCGCCGAGGACTTCGCCCACGCGGCCTCGACCTCCCCCACGGGCCGTAAATCAAAGACAGTCCGCTTCAGCGATACGCCCCAGTCCCCGTCTCAGGAGTTATTCGGCCAGTATCGCGACGATCCAACAGATTCTGCCGGCTATCGCGATGAAGCTGAGGCCATGTCCAACCAGCAGATTCACGACTATCACTCGCAGATCCTCGAGCAGCAAGACGAGCAGCTCGACCGGCTGGGCGAATCCATCAGCCGCCAGCGGGAGCTGAGCATGCAGATCGGCGATGAACTCGACAGTCATGTTGCCATGTTGGACGAGGTTGAGGGCGTCACAGATCGCCACCAGAGTCGGCTGGATCGGGCCAGCCGTACGTTAGGCAAGGTGGCTCGAGGTGCCAGTGAGAACAAGCAAATGACGACCATCATCGTGCTAATTATCATTCTGGTATTGCTCATTGCCATCTTGAAATAGCCGACATCCTCTTTCATTCAACGAATCGCAAGCGTAATGCATTTAATTGGCGTTTTGGAGTTCAGACGAACGGCGTCTTCAATGGGATACATTGTTTCTTGTGCTTTCTGGAAATTCGGTCGGTTTTGGCTCGAGCCATGCTTCCATACAACGAGGACGAGGAAAACCACACATGTTAATTATCAGAATAGTATATATCGCATAAGGAATGAGTTACAATAGGGCTACAGCTACTCTGCTAACGTTCTTCGAGCTCTGAGCTTTTACTGCCGAGTTAACCAACCCCAACCCTCTTCTACTCATCATTTGTGACTCTGGCTAACTCATCAGCGAATGATGTTTGCGTCCTCATTGATAACTCTCAAACGCCCACGGTTGTCACCTCCATTCTGCATCCCACGATCTTCCACGTTATTTTCCTTCTCACAAGACCACACCTCGTAAAACTTGACATTTCTATCACTTGATGCAACTACAATGCAATCATCTAAACCAGGCTGATCATTCCTCGAGCCTTTTCTCCCCATATCCCCCCTGGAATACGGGATGGCGTAGAGAGCCCTGAGCTCTCCATCCTACGGAATAGCCGCTATTTGGCTGCAATCCGGCCAACTGAAGATGGCAATCCGATAGGGGTGTTCGGGCTGGGCATATCCAAAGGTGGCAGCAATTTCTCGTCTTGTTGTCGACCAAATGAGAGAGGTGACTTGTGCAGACACTGATATCTTTGCCAAAGATGTGCCAGACGAAGTGTGAAAAAAATGTATACACTTATCATTGGACCCGCCTCCCGTTGCGATTAATCCACGTCGCCATGGACAAAACGCCATGGCTTTAACGGCAGCACCATGGATCCAGCTGTGTCGCTCAGTTCCAGATTTGAGATCGATAACGGCGTCAGGCGGGGTTGGAGGTGCTCCAACTTCTGCCCTATTTGGTGGAAACCTCGGGGTAGGCGTTAACAACACGTTGTTGTGGTCAACGAGGTCAACTTCATTCTCCGCTTCCATCTTCGCATCAGCCACAAACAGTTCTTCTCTCGTCTGCAGCCGGTTTTTATTGCGTCTTCGTTGTATTCGGGTCTGCTGAAAGATGCGATTAACTTCAAACAGACAACAAAGGTTGTCATTTCCGCCAGTTGCAAAGTGCCTCCCATCAAGCGACCAGGCGAAGCCACATATTTGCTGAGTGTGGATAGTGATTTTGGCCACTAGTGATACCACCCCAGGCCAAATATCTCTTGTGACTTCCCAGCCCATAGGCCACTCTACCACGTAGTAGTAAACCGTCCCCGTTTCGTCCCCAATAAGCAAGTCTTCCGTTTGAACGATGACTCCCGGGTTGAATGGATTCCTGGAAGGGCGTAGTGTACATATCGGCCGCCAACTGACACAAGCAATGGGAAAGGGCTGCCGTACCTTAAAACGGGGCAGCCTATCATAGACTGACCTGAGGATAAGATAGCCGTCTGATTGGCCTATTCCGAGAATTGCATTTGCCCCCGAGGTAGATGAAAAGGATACGGAAGTTAACCAGGCTTCTGAGCGCGCCCCATGAATCACACGAGCACCGTTATACTCAGACCAGATGTATAGGAGACTACCTAAACAGACTGCTAGAGTGTGAGACACAGGTGAGTACGCCAAAGGAGAACAGTAGAAATCATCCTTTAGGTCAGGTGCATCAAGTACCCTAATGTCGTTAGGAATAGTGTGGTCAGTGCCATATTTATTAGGGCATGGACTGTACCTAAATGGCACGGAAGACATGGTTCGTTTTGCTGGCGACCTCAAGGAACCTGCATGGTTGGTAAGTTTATGTTCAATTCCAGCAGTGCCCTGTTTCGTACCGCAAAATTGGCCTTCGTTTACCCATTGCCACCCACTCCAAACTGTCCGTGTCTTATCTTCATGACTACTACTCCTATGGTTTGGCATGTGTTGTGGAAATGATGCGTGTTGAACAAAGTCGAATATCTTGCGCGCCCTATCAAATTTCAATGCGGTGGCGATCCGTCCTTCGTGTTTCTTGGTGTCTTTCCCAATATTCTGTTTTGAACCATGAAAATAAGACGAGAAAACAGGAGCATCGTTGCCTCTTTGTGGACGGTGTGGATATCTGGCATCGTTGAAAGTTGTCCCAGAAGCAAGTCCACCTACTGACCAAATAGCGCCTTGGCTCACTTGTCTGAGGCTTCGGTTATTTCTAGAAACTAAGGTAAGGAACATGTCAGCTATTGTTAAGAGTTAACACATATATGTCTCAGGATAAGTAGACATACACCTGTCCACGTCTCCTTCGTTGGCTTGAAGTGATGGATATTGCTCTGGTATATCCGTTTCACAGGGTGAGAATGGATCCGCGGATGCGCTACTATCTCTTAGAATTTTTTCATCTGACGAAAGATCTTGAGCTTTTTTGGTAGTTCGGTATCGATCTGCTGCCGGCGACAGCGGGTCTCGCTTCGGAACGAATCGATCCAGCAACCTTCCGCGAGGTCCAAGCCATTTCTTCAGGAGAGGCGGATCAAACGATGTTCGATCGGGTGTGGTCAAGGCGATATTTGTTTCCTATTCGGCCAGAGGATCACTAAGGGTTTGAGCAGTTCCAGTTGCGCAACGTGATTCACAGCTCAGTCCCTCAAGCTCTGCTTCTTCGGCAAATATATCTTGGCGATCACAGGATCCATGACTGTGAAAGAAAGATACGTGTTTGCTTTTTCTTATTGAGGGGCTTCCAGGGGAGTTTTCCACTGAGCTGTATCCTGAGTCCGCAGGGCTGCAAGGTTCAGACCCCGGCCCGTATTCCCGTTGAATGCTCTTCCAGCTACAAGGTGGTAGTGCCATTTTCAAGGCTCTTCGAGACGATGTGAAGGAGCCAGAGGATTCTCCGGGTGGTGTAAAAGCAAAGGTGAGCCTAGTCATCGATGGTATGTAGAGTTAACTTCAGCCGGAGCACTCTGCTTGGAGAGCGAGAGAACGAGCAAGGCGAAATGTCGCAGTGGTTTTCAGGAATAAATAACTGGCTCTAAACAATCGAGGCTATGAATGCGGTACATAATTTGAGTAGATGCTTGGTGATTTCATAGGTGATGGGCGGGATTTTAGGTATGGAGTTTGGGTGTGTTGAGGGGAAGGGGCAACACTCTCAGGGGCTTGTCATGTATGGATTAGGTGATATATTGATTGTGTTTGCAAGGAAGGTACCATTGCGTGTGACGAGTTAGGAGTCGAAGAGTGCGTCATCCATATTTATTTTGTCAAGCAGCAGCCTCAATCCTCGCTCGCTGAGAAGAACGAAAATTTTACAAGCTCTTAATAAACCAGATGTCGCAAAAAAAAGAGAAAAAAGCAAGGTTAATACTCACACGATCAAGCGTCTTTACCAAAGTCAGCAATAAATTGATTGTGGAGATGCCGCTCTTGTTGCCTGACTACCCTATATCAACAACAACTCTGGCCCCGCCACCTCTATTCTGGAGGCCTTCAACGTCATCCTGTCGCGTCTTATCGAAACCTTAACGCCGCGCGACAGTATTCAAAGCGGGTTCAATCGCCTGGTTCAGTTCCAAAGCCCCCCCGCAGCTTGCAGGATGACTAGCGTGAGCCTATCCATCACATTTCCCGTCGAAGGGAATAGTATTGATTGATACAAGGCCACTAGCACGGCGTAGCCCGCACGGCGCGGTTTCGAACTGACGAGCAGCGGCAACAAGACCACGAAAAGATTGAAAAATATCGAGCCTCAGAGGATCAGATAAGAAAAAAGGTTGCGACCAAGCCGTTCTGGCACCGAAATATGCCGTCTCTGACTTGCTGCCTCATAGATTGCCGAGAGCCAATACGATCAAGAGACTTTCCAGCTTACCTCAAAACTCCTCCGCCTCAACCCCGAATACTATACAATATGGAACGCCCGCAGGCGCTGTCTAATCTCTGGCTTATTATCCAAACCATCGGCTGGGTCGTTGCCCTCGAAGGCGTCGCTGAATACTTCAGTGACCGACATACCCACACACTCTTCCGACGCTTCGTTGCCCTCATCCTCGACCGAGATCCCGCAAGTCCTCGACCCCCAGAAAACTGGGAAGAGTGGTATAGCAACTGAAAAAGAGGCGACAACTGTTATGGGTATCAAGGCGAACGAAAAACAAGACATGGAACTTATTCGTGGGGAACTCGGGTTTACTATCCCTCTCCTAATGGAGTTCCCGAAATGCTACTGGATTTGGAACTACCGACTATGGATCCTTCAGCAGGCAAGCCTAAGACTAAGTGTCACAATTGCTCGTCGCATATGGCAGGAAGAACTTGGACTAGTGGGTAAAATGCTGACAAAAGACCGACGAAATTTCCATGCTTGGGGTTACCGCCGGCACGTCGTCGCGCAGCTGGAGAGCCCAGAGCTGGGTGGGAGTAGCTTGGCTGAGCCAGAATTCGAGTACACAACCAATATGATTCATGTCGATCTTTCGAATTTTTCGGCATGGCATAGTCGTAGTCAGCTGATTCCTCGACTCTTGCACGAGCGCCGGGCTGATGACAAGGAGCGCAAGGAATTTCTTGATAAAGGTGAATTCGTCTTGCGCTTTCTAGCTTTAACCTGTGTACTTGGGAGTTTTTCTGACTAGGTATAGAACTGGAAAATATTCGTGAAGCGCTCAACGTGGGACCTGAGGACCAGTCTCTCTGGTTCTACCACCAATATTTGATGCTAAGTCTCACCGAGACGGAGAAGATGCTATCTATTGCGCCACATCTAACAATAGACGAGCGCAAGGCATACATCATCCGAGAAATCACTGACATCAAGGATTTGCTGGAGGATTACGATGAAATCAAGTGGATTTACGAGGCACTTGTCGAATACACGGCTGCTGTTTGGCAGCTCAGCGGCCAGACGCGCGAAGAAGGAGATCGACTGGACATGGCAGCGTGGCTTAGGAGGTTGAAACAGTTGGATCCCATGCGTAATGGCAGATGGCGCGATTTGGAACAGCAATTGGATTTGGAGAACCATCCAGCAGAATAGGTGGAGAGTCATATTTCCTTTTGGTGATTTGCACCCGAAATGCCATCTGGACTCGAATTAGAGAACGTGCGCTGGCCCAAACTGTCTGGCTTGGTTGTATACTCGTGCTTGAACTTATTGAACACTCATCAAGGCATTGGGGCCACCTGCAAGGAGCTAAAAAAGGGACCAAAAATACGTAGAAACCCACTGTTTGCGAAACAAAATGGGTATACAGACATTTTGCCATCGAATGTGCTGAGTATTTCGTGTGGCACATCAAATTCCGTTTCCATTTTATTGTTTAAACTCTACATCAGAAGATGTGCAAGTGTTCATGCCAACCTATGATTATCATTGATGCCGATCAACCTGGGTATCTTTACAGTCTTCCTCGCCCTCGTCCTCGCCCTCGCCCTCGCCCTCGCCCTCGACCACGGCCGCGACCACGACCGCGTGTTTGGCCTTGCCCACGCCCTCTGGTTGAACTTGTCATGCCAGCTCCACGCCCTCGAGCAGGGATGTCCCCATCACCATCAGAATCCGAGTCGGAACTGTCAATGGAGCTTTCTACTTCTGAATCCGTCTCTACAAGCCTGACTACCGTCGGCTGCCCAGGCTGTCTCCTTGATTGTGGTGGGGTCGGGTTTCGTGAGTTAGCCTCTGAGGAGGATGGCTCATGCTCGCCTTGATCTTTCTCACGGGAAGCTGGTTTCTGTATAATTAATTGGTTTGATTGTGATTTTGAGAAAAAACTGTTTCCATCTGCAACATGCGCTTCCTTTGTTGTTATGGCAGGAGAACTAGGCAAGGCGATTGTTATGCCCTTGCTAGTTCGCTGAGGTTTTCGCTGACCCATCTTAAACTTCTTGCCCTGGAGTGCCATACGCTCAGCCATAGATAAAAGTTGGGTGTTGCCCCCAGTGCTCGTGCTCTTAGGGGCGACTGGCGTTGCCTCCACTTCCTCTGATCGCTGTGACCGGCGTGCGCTCCGGGCGGCTCGACTGTCCAAAGCCTTCGGTGTTGTGACGTTGGACTTCTCCCTGAAGTCTTCTTCTATTTCCACTTCCGCTGTGGCAGCTGCAATTGTTGTAA
Organism: Calonectria multiphialidica; assembly: GCA_020623665.1. Taxonomy (NCBI): domain Eukaryota; kingdom Fungi; phylum Ascomycota; class Sordariomycetes; order Hypocreales; family Nectriaceae; genus Calonectria; species Calonectria multiphialidica. Next base: position 51,202 of record JAHVYC010000041.1, on the reverse strand, counting down.
CCCCGGACTTTCTGGGCCGACCTCGCCGTGGTTGTTGGGTACCTCCTGGAGCTGCTTTCAAGGCGTCGGCAGCAATCTCCTCCTTAAGATGGGCCTCTAACTCCTTGACCATTTTCTCGTGGTCATCATCATGGTCACCACTATCGCTGTTTTTCTTTCCGGGAATAGCTCGGCTCGATTCATTGGGTGTCTTGGCGGTATTCTCATGAGATTGAGCGACATCATTTGTGGTTGCCACCTGAGATAAGTTTGACCTCCTTGGCCGACCTCTGGGGCGCTTCGCCGATCCGGCGGATTTGCTGACCTCTGATTGTATTGGGCCTTTTATTGGGGTGGACATTGCGGAAGAGGAATGTTTGGGAGGGCGTCCGCGTCTTTTGACAGGTTTTGGCTCAACAGACGATCCGGCATCTGTTGACTGCTCGTCTCTATCGCCAACTGTGCCTCCGAGCCCCTCGAATAAGGCACGGACCGTATCAGCGGCTAAGTCAACTGCATCCTTTTTACTGTCTAACGTGGGCGGTGGATTAGCTGTGTTCACAGGCTGCAATGACTCTTCCTCAAATTCATCAAATTCCCTGTCATCAAGCTCGACATATGATGCTCGGGGCTTTGCGTGTCGTAAGGATGGCTCGTTAGCGTCATATCTGGGCATAGTCATCTTCTTCTCCCTGGGCTTCTCTGGCGTTGCCCTTGAAACCTCCTCATCTGCATTTCCATCCAATGCTTGCTTCTCGCTGCTAGGGCCAGGCTCTTGTACAGTCACTTCGGGGATGACTGGGAAGCTGCCAAGCAAAGCTGGATCCATGCTCTGGAAGAAATCTGGCTCAGCCGTGAGGCGAGCCTTTTTGTGATGATTCTTCCCCACAACAAAATCTGGATCCTCGTTATCTCGCTTCGCCTTTCTTTTGGCTGCTCGAATGGACTTCTTGACAAATTCTGGAATGTCTGGCTCCGGGAGTCGCATGGCCTCTTCAGATGGGGCCTGGAATGGGTCGAACAAGATTTTGTCAGGAGTGTCATCTTGCTCATAGTAACCCATACCAATCCGCTGGCGACTAACGACAGGCGATGGATCGGGATAAAGAGATGTGTCGATATCCTCCATTTGCGACATTTCCATAGTAAGCCCGGATTCGTCCATGTCGCCATTTTGCTCTTGGAAAGGTTGGAATGGTTCCCCGTTTCCTGTCACCGCGGATGCCTGGCCAAGAACATGACTCTGGTCTCCGTACCCTCCCATGTTAGTAACTGGAGCATTTTCAGGGTCATTCTGCATAGCACGCTCTGCCTCTGCCTGCTCTGTGATATCTTGGGCTTTGGCATTGTCTGCCTGTTCCCTCAATCGTTTCATCCGCTTGCTGTCCTTGCTGCGACTTTCTTCTCCTGTAGCCTTGAGCCATGATAGATTGTGAACACGGAAGTCAACTAGGGCTTCTACACTTCGATCATCAGCAATCGGCCGGGTGTCATGCCCAAGCAATGTATTCTTGGGCATGTAAGGGTTTGTATTGCCGACTCGCCGGCAATGTCCGCAATTGCAAATCCCTAAACACTTTGGGCACTGCCATTGTTCATCTTCAAGCACTTTTTGAGGCATCATATCAAAGGCTCTGTAGAGTACTCCGTAGCAATACGACTCGCTACAACCTGGGTTGGTGCAAGAGTGTACTCTATAGCTGTAGTCTTTGTGAGCGCAAACATGGCATCGTCGAACCTCGCCCCTCTTTTTCTTCCTCTTCCGTTTTTTAGGCTTCTCTTCGCCATCTGGGTCCGATTCACTGGGCGTGTTTTCCCGCTCCTGCTTTGTGATATCTTTCCAAGGGCGCCGTCGCAAGGCCTCCTGACAAATCTGGGCGACTGACTTAGTTCTTTTATTAAGCCGAGCAACCTCGAGTGGCTGGGGTGACGATTGGATATCCACAAAGCCATCATTCAATATGACCATCGATCGCCAATCGTCATAATTATTAACTAGCTCAGGCCACGACCACTGTTCACACCACTGCAGATTAGACATGCAGGCACATGACCGACCCATGGCATAACATTCCATGCACACGTCGTATGCGTCTTCTTCTCCGTCATCCAGCGTCCGGACACAGTGTTTGCAGGTCAAAAATCGATTGAAGATGTTTGAACGACAGTATGAGCAGGTAATGCATGATTCAAATGGAATGAACTCAACATTGCTTTCCTTGAATGCGAACATTTCGTCAAGGAGGATTTCGGTGAAAAGACTAAACAGCTTCTTGAAGTCGCCTGCTAATTGTTTTGCACGGGGAGAGTTTCGCATCATCTCCTGTCCAAGTCCAAGGAAGCTCACCTGAGCCATTTCCGCCTTTTCTTCCATGTCCAGTAATTGGCGATGATATTTTTTCAGTGTAAAATGAACTATTGCCTTGTTCTTGTATTGCTCATCACGACAAACTAATCTCGCCTTGGGGAGTGCCTCTTGGAGAGCAAGTTCAAGGGTTTCGGCTGTTGTACGATTCCAAGCCACTTTCATTGTTCTTGTGCCGCGATTCCACACTTGGTGAGCAGCGAGGGGTGGGATCAAGATGAAATCCCCAACCTTTTGTTCCACAACATAAACGTCGAATGGGGCCTTTTTCCAAGCATTGATTTGTGCAAAGTGCTTTTCAATTTCAATATCGTGCCCGAGCATGGAGAGGAAGTATTCACGCACAACTTCACGGTCCTTGCTTTCAGTCATGAACCAAACAGAACTACCCTTTTTTTCATCTCCATCGTCTGTCGATGCTTCTACCATGATGTTTTGCCCCAGTGACGCACACATCTCGCGATGAGCTGGGGTATAAGTTCCTTCGTGCCCGATGTAACACATGAGATTTTGCGCTCGCATCTCTTCAGGCAGGCTCGACATGAGGTCTCCTGCGGGAGCAACCGTTGTTTCTTCAAGAAACCCGCCGCTGTGAACCTCTGTCTTGCCAAACCCACTCGCGTTATCATTCAAATAGAACAGATTGGGATGGATGACCTTTTGCAGTTCGTTGCGCCATTCGGTGGGACAGTCAATGTCCTTGAGGTAAAGTCTCTGGCGACGTTCATCGCGGAAATTATGAGGCGTCCACTGATTGGTCAGCTGCTTCATTGATCGTAGGTAGTGGCCAGTTGTCATGGGAATATCGTTGGCAGTTTGGATGTCTCTCACGCTTTCCTCTGATAGATGTTAGTTCAGGAGTCGCCTTTTAGAAGAAGAAAAAAAGAACCGCCTACCCTTCTTGTCGTATGTTTTCTCCAGCCAGTCAACGTTGAAGAGCCATTTCGGAAGAGCAACATCCCACCCTTCAATGACCAGAGGTTTACCCCCAGCCACAACATGAATGAGCACCAGTTTTTCAAACTCCAGCTGCCCTAGATTGCGAATCTGCGATCTTGAAACTCTCTGGACCCATTTGAAGTTGGGGGTTCGATCAACAAGGCCGGACAAATCTAAATCGGGCGAAATGGGATCGAATTTCGCCTGCGGGTGCAGAGACGTTGGCATCTTGTTGGGGGGGGTCGGCGAATGCCGCAGGGTCTACGTTACGTGTTCCAATTCGATGAAAGCGACCGCGGCGGGAGTTGTTGAACGTTTGCGACTCGATAAGAATGGTGGTGAATTAAAGGCTCCGCAGCCTTTTTGACAGGGCATCTGCCATCTATAAAGGATGAAAACGGTGAATTTCAATGTAGTGATGAAGAATCACCCAAGTTATTGATTTGTTCTGGATGACAGGCCCGGAGAGTCCTCCTAAGCATCAAGTTGTTTGCACGAACAGGCGTCCCCAGCCGGCGCGTTTCCCCAGGCCAGACACGCAGCCAATCACCCGGCCCCACAGGCTGCTGTGCAGGCCCAACTAAAAAAAAAAATTGCACGTGACAGACCTGAGCTGAATTTCCATGACAACTCAAACGTACCTTAGTATTCGGACACAAACTTAGTTATTTGGGCGGCAATATTTTGGATTCGTGGTAGTCCTTTACGGTGGGAGGACTGGATTCTTACGAGGCTATGACTGTAATTGACTCGGCATATATCCAATTGTGAGTAGAATTGGCGTATCTGCATTCTGGGTGTGAATTTATTCTCACACTGATGCAGATTTCAGTTCACTGATGGGACTCGCTGCTTTTTCTAAGGCCTCGGCCTTGACTCATTGCCGAGCTCTATCCGGGAATGGCTGGAGAGCTCCGAGGCGTATTTTTGCTCGTTCAGCCTTGGCCCAGCTGCCTGGGGCTCTGAACCGACACTGCCCAACCCGCCAACCAGTCGTAGGATTCCATGAAGCAAATAGGAAGTCCTTACCACTGGTTGGTGCCTCGCCTCTAGATAAGCCGGTCATAGCCCCAGCGCCCTATGAGCAGCCGAAGTCAGGCATTCTTTCGGTGATTCCGGCGTCATGGGTTCCATATGCTGAGTTGGTTCGTCTTGATAAGCCAACGGGAACCTATTACCTCTTCTTTCCCTGTCTTTTCTCAACTCTCATGGCAGCCCCCATGGCAGCCCCCATGGCAGCCCCGGGATCCGTGATCGGCACATCACTTCTGTTCTTCTCTGGTGCGCTGATCATGCGTGGCGCAGGGTGCTCTATCAACGATCTCTGGGATAGAAACTTGGATCCTCACGTCTCCCGGACTCGGCTACGACCAATTGCCCGCGGGGCTATCACACCATTCAAGGGGCTTGTTTACACCGGGGTGCAGCTCTTGGCTGGTCTGGGAATTCTACTCCAATTCCCTCTGCCCTGCCTCTTCTACGGAGTCCCCAGCTTGATTTTTGTTGCCAGCTACCCTCTTGCGAAACGGGTCACATACTATCCCCAGTTCGTTCTGGGTTTAACATTTTCATGGGGTGCTATTATGGGATTCCCAGCTCTTGGAATCGACCTTCTGTCACATTCTCCGGCTCTGATCGCTGCAAGCTGCCTTTATGCTTCGAACGTTGCGTGGACTGTGCTCTATGACATGATTTATGCTCATATGGATATCAAAGATGACGTCAAAGCTGGCATCAAGAGCATTGCATTGAAACATGATGCCGAGACCAAGCAAGTTCTGACAGGACTTGCCCTTACTCAGGTAAGTCTTCTGGCCGCAGCAGGAGTGGCAGCTGGTGCTGGACCGGCTTTCTTCATTGGAGGCTGTGGAGGAGCGTTGGTCACACTCGGGGTCATGATCAAGCGAGTAAATCTTAAGAGTGTCCAGGATTGTTGGTGGTGGTTTGTCAATGGCTGCTGGATCACTGGTGGCGTTATCAGCCTTGGCTTAGCAGCTGACTATGCTGTAAAGTACACCCAAGGACTAAGGGAACGCATCGAGCCGGCCCAAGACGAGGATGTATAAAACTGTACTGTAAGCCACACATGTAATTTTATGAAATGTATCATCTCAACCATTCATCACGCGGTAGGGAGACATATTCGTAATCTTGAAGACTTTTGATCTATTTTCCTTTTCAGACCTCGTCTCCCGCAATCAGACCCATAACCTGTACTGCCGATGCAAGCAAGCCGATTTGACTCCTCGTGCCGAAATGTGCCTTCTTTCCCTCTCCCTTTGTCGTTGTTTAAGAGCGGGGCTTCTCCTTCTTCTCCTTCCACAGGGCCAGCAGACCGACACCAGAGACCTTGACGACCTTGAATCGCACACCGGGAATATCACCCTTGGCCTTGCCCTTGCGACCGAAACCAGCCAGGAGGACCTCGTCGTTCTCGTCCACGAAGTTCAAGCAACCGTCATTGGGGACTGTTATGGACTATTAGCACTTCTTCCGTCTGCTCAGATCGGGTGGAATATCGTACCGAAAGCAGTGACCTTCTTGCCGTTCTTGATCAACTGGACACGGACACACTTTCGAATAGCGGAGTTGGGCTGCTTGGCCTCAACACCGACCTTCTCGAGGACAATTCCCTTGGCGTGGGAAGAACCACCAAAGGGCGAGGACTTAAAAGCAGTACCGAGAGCACGCTTCTTGTAGGCGAGATCGGCCCATTTCTGATCCTTTCGGTTCGTTCGCAGCTTTCGCGCGGCGTTAAGACCACGGGGTTTGCCTCCAGCCATTTTTGCTGTGGGTTGTCAGTAAAGTGCCGATGGAGGTAGAGACGGTCGCAATGCTGTCAGCCAGGGAGATGGGTTGCAAGAGCACCTACCGACTTATCTGTGTATCGCGACGACGGTTGGTGATGAGGTTTAGCGGAGACGGCAAAAAGTTGGAGAGTCGGCCAGCGAAAATTGGAGGTAGGGTTTGAAGGCCCTAGAGGGGCGCACGACGAGAACAGCTGACATATCACGTGCCAGAAATCGAACCACGATTAGTGGCTCCACAGCAACAGCGCGATTGAGCCCCACTAAACACGCGAATGCAGTAGATTCGATGATGCTCCGAAGTTCGAGGAAGCTGTTCAGTTCGATTATGCATCTCTCATCCAGACCTACTTATATCTACTAGATACAGACTGCGGATGCCATGGCGCAATCTACCCGGCCGCAAAGCAGACAGCGTGACCCACCCCCTGCCCTGTTTCTCCATCCCTCACCCAATGTATCGCATATCTCACTTCCCGGTGCCCAAGTATCAGGGGCAACTGGTCCTAGCCAACCAACCTTGAATCGCACCAACCTTGAACGTACCCCTTCAAACCGCTCTGGCACTGTTGTTTCCCCGAATCTGCAGCGGCCTGGGCGCGGGATTCTAGCAGCTGAAAGTACGCGGAGCGCAGATAGAACTGATGCTCTGTGGGCGGAAATGCAAGCGACGCTTGAAGAAGTAGAATTATCGGCGTCTGGTGGAACTCATGTTTTCGGTGCCGAGCATGACCACAAGTTGGCGGATCTCAGGGCGGCTCAAATTGCACTGGCTCAGGCTTGGGCCAGGAGCGAAGCTGATGATGCGATCGAGACTGGGCAACGTGAACTGGGTACATCTGCTGCAGGCGATGAGGTGCGCAACTTGAAAGGAGCACTTGGTGAAGCCTCAAAACCTGGCGCTGCAGACGGAACTGAAGGCGGGAAAAGCACCATTGGCACTGGTAGTATTCCCCGGCCCGAGAGCAGCGGAACAGGCGTTGAGGGATTGGGCGCAAAATTGGAAGAGGAAACAGAGGTGGATATTCTCCTCGCGCGAAAACGACGGGAAGCCAACGACAGATACTTTCAGAGGGTCAACCAGGGCGTCATCGATGTCGTCACAAAACTTGAAGATGTAGCCGCCGCTATGCGTGCCGTGGAGCAAGAAAGCAAAGATATCTGGAGTGAACATGACAGCGCGGTCGAGCCTGTCCGAATATGAGGCGCGTGCTTGGGCGGGTACTTTTCGAATTGAACACTCCGTTTAATTATATGCAGGTATAGGCAGCCCATCGCTTAATTTGGATCCTTGATTGGTTGTTGCGGATCTGGTAAGAACTCGGACGGAGTATTTGGCTTAGGTTCTGAAGCCTTCAGAGAGTTGTCTGTATATATTCTACTGCCAACAACTCTCGGAGTGCAAACCGTATATATTTTCTCTCTTACTTTTAGGCTATCTACTATTCATCAATGCCGGTTAATTATTAAAATATTCATCAATGTCTCATCCAGCCGGGGTTCTATATTTGTTCGAAGGTTAGAAACATTTGTTGATAGTTTACGCGATTACTTGCTATGGCAGCCACGCGACATTTCACGAGTACACACACCAGACAATTTTTTTTCTCTCCTCCCATTCTCTTTCGTTGGGGGTTTTTCTTTCTTCTTTTTCTTTTTTCTAAAAACAGAAAAAGAAAAAAGGTATGAAGAAGAATAGAAATTCGACTTGAGGCATGTAGTCTATCCTCACCGTATGATCCAATGTCTTGAATGTGTGGCCATCACTCACACTAGCTTGCAAGCAAGCTGCGTATGGGCTTTGGAAGAGCCAAAAGGCGCAAAACGTGTGGGGAAACAGCACTTCAGGGTGATGTTAAAGGAACGCTGCTCAGCGAAGCCACTCTAGTGATAGCCTTCAGGCAAATCCCCAGAAAGATTTGGCAGTATCTCAATTGAACAGTGAAAGCAATATATAAAAGGTAAGGGACAGGTATAGTTCATTAGTTGATCCCCAAAGGGTAATCATTGCTACAAGTGCATGATATATTCTAATTCATGAATAAATGGAACATCACATCGGGTGGCATGGGATGGTCCCATTCGAAAACTGATCGAAGATCTAACAGTTGCCGCCACCTCCCCCCGCATGATCCCTGCCAATGGTGGAGTCAAAGAGGCATGGAACCCAATGTAGCCATTGTGGGGACACGAAATGCAGGGCCACGCCGGCTTTCTCGCGTCCGCGTACATGTAACGTGATGAGGACTAACTAATGGGCTGTATGGGTGTGCGTGCTTGCTCGGCGAGACCGGGCTTAGGGTATCACGCAAATACCTATTCGGACTGTCGTGGTGGAGGCATTGGCATGTAGCGAGGCACGGGAACACATGGAAGAAATAAGAACCTCGCCAGGCACCAAGATATTAGTCCATTCTTGGTAAGGCGTGGCGTGTTCTCGCACAGATTGTCCCCAAAGGTGTCGCGGGTTTTCCTCGGGTGGGTCCGGCTCGGCGTGACAGAGAAGGCGCTCCAGTGGATCGCGACCGCTTTCGCCATCGATCGCTGTTCATTAGTTTCCCGCCTCCTACATTGATTGCCACCCAAAATCAACACATCTTACCATCCCACACAACCTTGACTCAGAACTTATAATAACAGCTCGCTTCCGCTCCTATCGCTACGCGCCATCAAATTTACATCACAAACATCTGTCTCTGCGCGCGGATCGCAAACCTGTCTTGCCCACCTAGTCTCCTGACGTCTGCGATCTCTCACAACCAACATGAAGCCTCTTATGTACCTGGCTGCGACGTTGGCCGCTCTTCCCACGACTCTTGGCGTTGATGTGAAGAAGTCTGTCATAGTTTGGTTTGAGAAGGACAACACCCCTTCCTCGGTCGTGAACGACGCCAAAAAGCAGATTACTGATGCCGGCGGTAAAATCACACACGTTTACGATTTGATCATGTACGCCCGTCAATGGATAGAACCATATTTCTGAAACATTCTGTTTGCTAATGGGCCTAAGGGGTTTCTCTGCCATCGCCCCCGAACAAGCGCTCGAACAAGTAAAGTTGTACACCCAATACGACGTTCGAGTGGAAGAGGACCAAATTGTCACGATCAGCTAGGTTATACTGGGTTATTAGGGCGGAAGGGGGCAATTCTGTATTTGATTTGAGCTATGCGCCCGGTGTTGGGTTGATTTACTACCAATTTGGTAGCCATCAGGACTTGGCGTTTGAACAACGGATGCTCGTTAGGAAGGGAGGGCAATACAGTTGGTGACAATGAGGTGTTGCCCTAAGATATGATGAGAAGCCCGCTGTGGAGTGGTTCGGCCGTATTGTTGTTATATCGAGGGAATATCTCATGCTACATTGCGCAAGTTCCAAAGTGATGCTCGGAGATGCTTCTTTAGTTTATTTCGTAGCCTCCTTACGCCTACTTAGCCGGGGCAGAGGATGATAAGCATGCTGATGGCCAGCCCTTACAAGCAGGGGCTTGAAATAGTCAGGTTGCCCAAAAAGCGCCTCAAAGCACTCGTTGGACGAGTTTGGTTGCGTGAGCCCTCGCGGCAATGTGGAGGAATGATGTCACTATTTAGGCTCCATCAGGTTCCTGCCACAATTACCGACCCCCGTGTATGATTTCCAGCTTGGATTCACCGTGTAGTGTACCAGAAATAACTATGTCAGACTGGGAATCAATGTTCGGGTGTTCAGGGTGCTCATTTACCAAGCAGCCCTTTGTTGACAGAACATGCATGGAAGCACTTAGACGTAGACTAGTGCAGCCGATCACTCTATTGCTTTCCCTTAGACGTTGACTCTGACGGGGCCAAATGTTTGCACATGAGTCGTTCCCAAGACATTTTGAGCTCCGATTAGGGTATAGAAACGTTGACAAAATGTCACACGAAAAATGCACAACAGCACCAATGAATTACAGCGGGATTCACGGAAGCGGCAGCGTACGAATGGCGGCATATGGCTCCATGTGCGTCGGAAATCTGTTAAGGAGGGAGTGCGCTGGCTCCTCTCATGCACTAATGCCCACTACAGGCAGCCCACCTCAATTTTTCCCCCTTCGCAGAGGGAAGAAATACAACACTGCTCAACAGGGACCAGGTATGTGGAGATGTCACTACTTACGTAGCAGCGCTTCGGCGGCATCCCCATGTCAGCACCACCCCACCAGGCCAAGGGCTGGTTAATTGGAGGCCAGACGTGGGCCCCTAATATATGCCTAGCAAGCCAGGCCAGTAGAGCCCCCTGTGGCCTGTGGACACTGGGGCCCGGAATCGATAAGCTCCAAGCTCCTCCCTCCCCCTCAAAGGGACCACGTTCCATGGCTCCGAACATTCTCTCTGTGGCCTCACAACTTTTTGTTGCAGTTGAACAAGTGAACACTCTTTCCAGCGTACCATGGAACACAGAAATCGTTCTTTGAAATCACCCTACACCTCCTGGTAATCGTCGACAAGACCGAGCTTCTCCTATGCGCTATGCGATCAAACTACTTGAACCCCTGTGCCTATTTCTCAACACGCGACGCGATACCCTCCGCTGCATCCTTTCCAATCCGACTGCGACTGCGGTCAGAATTACGATAGACGATCCCGACCCGAAAAGGAAACATCTCTCATATGGCACCAAAAAACCTAGCACCGCCTCGAACAATGCCGGCATATAGTACTCATGCGCAGACCGCGCTTCTCAAAGCCGTATGTACCTTAACTCCAAACCTGTTTTGTATGGTAATAGACGCTAACGTCGTTTTCTTCTCAGGCCAACCGAGTTTTTGAGCCAAAAACCATCGCCCATTCGCTTGAGGAGCTTGCGGATGGCATCGTCCTCGCTCAAATCCTCCACCAACTAGACCCCGAGTTCAACCCTTCCGAGCTTGACGCAAGCCCCGGTACTTCTCGATATCTCACAAATAAAAGGAATATACAGGCTGTTTATAAGGGTCTTTTCAGATTCATCCGGCGCCAGGTCCCTGAGCTTGGCTGCCAGGCCAGAAAGTTTGACTACCATGCCATTGCCGAAAACCCCGAGCCCCAAGGCATTAGCCAGGTAACCGTTTGCCCAAACCTGCCCCAGTGCCTCTTGCTAACAATATCTTCCCTTTAGCTGCTCTCAGTCATGCTCTCCGCCGCAGCCATGGGTCCAGACAACCAAAGATTCGTTCCTCGGCTTCAGAGTGGTCTAGACAAGCAAACCCAATCAGAGATTATGCAAATCATCCAGATCATTCAGCAGGACATCAATAACTCCAAGGGTGACGACCATCTTGACGAGGCTATTGATGCCGTCATGGAAGCCCGTGATATTGATCTCCTTGTCGAAGAGCAGAATGCAGCTCTGAGACAACAATTGGACATGACTAAAAAGAACCTCTCGGATTACATCACTCGACTCGAATATCTACAGCAGAGCCATGAAGAGCTAAAATATGAAAAGGAAAAAAACGACCGCGAACTTGAGGTCCTAAGAAAGGCAACTCAAGATGGTGCCAATAGCGCCGAGTCGATTAAAGTCCTTGAGGCCCAGGTTCACGAGCAAATGGAGATCATTGCTCGCAATGAGGAGATGATTCGCAAATACGAAAGAAGCCAAGCGCACCTCGAGAGCGAAGTCCAGAGGCTAACTCAGAGAAGCATTGAGGCTGATGAGCTTCGTGACCGTGTGACCGAATTGAAGCACAAAGCCGAGGATTTCGAAAAGAAGGCCAATATGGCGGAGAGGTATAAGCAGAAACTCGAGTCTCAGCAGCATCTTGTCAAGGAGGTCCAGAACCTTCAGTACGAAAAGACTGAGCTTCAAGAACAGCTCAGGGGTCTTGCCAATGACCATGAGCGTAGTTCTCGTTCCAGAAAGGCGGAGGATGAGTTGACAGAGATTATCCACCTGTCTGAGCAACATCTTTGGGATGAACGCGAGCAAAAGAAGCGGTTGATGGAAGATATTGCTCTTCTACAGCAAGAGGTTCATCAATTGAGATTGAGACAAAACACTGACGAGAATGTCATCAAGGATCTCCAGGACCAACTTGACCATGGCGGCGATTCTCAAGTGGGTATACTGGGGGACCTAGGTACATCCAATCTTGAAGATGAATTGAACGATGCAGCCAATGGTGGCAATGGGCAAGTCAACATTCCATTAGAAATGTCCCGCCTCAAGGCGGAGAACAACTTGTTGAGAAGCACTGTTAGCTCTACCGGTGATACTGTGCAGCTCCGGCGAGAGCTTGATGAGGAAAAGCGCCAAAGAGCACATCTTCAACAGAATTTTAACGACATATTTGAGAAACACACCCTTGCTCAGGATCAAATAGACGCTTTGATTAAGAACATGACCAGTGAAGGGTTAGTCAAAGCTCTTGATGAGGCCAAACAGGGCAGCGTGCTCACGAGTGATTTCTACAGGGACAAAGCTTTCGTTGACCTGAAGAACCAGTTGAAGCAGGCCAACGATGAACTCGAGCAGTCCCAAAAGCGGGAAGGAGAGCTTGGCACCCAAGTGGCTGACCAGACCCGGGAATTGCTCGATGTCAAGACTCAACTATCTGCCGCAGCCAATATCAAAGAGTTAAAGGACGAGCTTGCGAGGGGTAATAGACTAATCCTCGAGTCACTAAAGGCTGACCTAGATCGAACCCGCGAGGAACTCAGCTACGCCACCGCTGAGAGAGATGCTCAGAAGACCCAGCTTGTCGAGGCGCTCCTCTCCAAGGAAAAGTTTCGAAAGATAGTCGAGGAAGGAAACCTACAAGAAGCACCATCTTCGGACGCAGATGCTTCTGAAGCCGGCAAGAAGCACCTGGAGAAGATGGATAAGATCGAGAGACTTCGTGCCCGTCTCATTGAACTTCGCCAGGTGAGTTTAGAGGAGGCGGTAAAAGAACTAGAAAAGTTATTGAGAGGGCTTGGTCCCTTGATAATTCTCCTCCTAAGAGGGCGGGGGGTTGTACCAAATGGCATGCATTCCTTAGCTGCCCTCTTACAAGAAGACATTGATGACGTCCGAGCGGACGATGGTCGATCGGAATCTCTCACAAGTAAAAGTCGGTCGAAGATTGTCACCGACGATACTGAGACAGACGATCGAGATATAGAAATCTTTGGAATAAGCAAGTCAAGCAAGGGCAAACACACTATTTCCCCCCCACCGCCGGTCAGATGTTCTCGGGGTGGCGAGCGCCCCCTGTGTACCAGAATCATACGTGGTTCAAACAGTCTCAGTCCAATTGCAAAAGCACTGTTTCGGGTTTAGAGAGACGTCTACGCTTATTCCGACCCAAGTGGGCAATGAGTCGTTTGCTTGCTGGATGTTCTCGAGCTATGCTAACACTGTATGTTCAGCAACTTGAGAATTCAGAGCAAGACAAAATCGATTTACAACGCAAGCTGAAGGCTGCCCAGGACGGGGAGGCTGCCGCCGCACAGAAGGTACGTTTTTCTAAATCGATGGGAATCACACCCATTTCTTTCAACGAAACCATGCATTCAATGGTATTTTTGATCATGCAGCTAACCATGAGTAAAAGGCTATGAGTGATCAGATTATTCGAAATCTTGAGCGAGAGAACTCGCTGATTGCGACGGCCTGGTATGATCTTACGAGCCGACTCCAGAGTAATCATGTCGTTGTGCAGCGGCGGCATGACGCCCCCCGGAGTTGGTTAAATAAGCAGAGGCAGATGGTAAATGGTCAGTTGCACCGCCGCGACTCGCTCTACCTCTACTGACGTCCCTCGCCAGCAACTCCGCGGCGATAGGAACTAGTGGGATGAGACCCCCATCGACAAGGATGACCTTGACCTCGGAGTTGGTCGAGTTCAGCCATTACTCCTCAACCGGCAAGCACCGAGACGAAGCAAAATTCCAACTTTTTAACAAGTCCTTTGTAAGCGCGTGTCTTGCTTACCTCTTCGTCTCATCGTTGTCGTTCCATGTTTCCTTAGAACACATCTTGCCTCATTTCCTTAGACCGTGGTATTGCTTACTTTTAACCTCCTCTTTCTTTTTCTTCTTCTTCTTCTTCTTCTTTTTTACCTTCTTTGTTCGCATTGCGAGGGAGCTTAGGGAGTTTCGTTTACTGGGCACTACTAGAATGAATGGACGACTATGGATTGTCGCCATTTGGGATGAGGGAAACTGTATTCTTGAGAGAGTGAATGGATTACGTGGAACATCAATATAATTCATATGCATATATGCCCCGGTATTTCGGTGCGATATATCCTCCCTGGCCATCATCGGCGTTATGTGTCGGCGTCGATCTCGTTCTATGCATTAGCCCAAAGCCTGGGAGGTGAGAATCGAGATGTGACGAGTGGAAGCCAATGAATTGATATATCTAATAGGTCAACAAAATAAGACTATCCCTGAATGACTGCAAATTGGATTGATGGTTACACGGTATCATCCAGAATCAAGAGCTATGCTTTGAGTGGTCACTGTATAAACTAAAGCACTCGTAGAATAGTGATACATACAAGCGTCACCTTGGTAGTTTTTTTCCCACCTACACATAGGGACCCAGAAAATGCAGGGAAACCCTCTACCGTAACGCCACGGCATGAAGGACACTCCTTCATACCAGTCATACACCATTCATATCCAAGCCGCATTCGAGCGGCGGCCCAGTCACGTCGCCCCTCTCAACTCCCTCTCCTCAATATATGACATCTATTTTTCAAGGATGGCCAGGACAGACTTCCAAACCTTGCCAGGCTCTTGGCTAGCATCAACACCCTTCCAGATACCAGTCTTCTTGTAATAATCCACAACGGGGCTGGTCTGCTTGTGGTAAGTGACAAGACGCTTCTTGAGAGCCTCGGCGTTATCGTCACTTCGCTGTACAAGGGGCTCGCCAGTGATGTCATCCGTCATGTGCACCTTGGGGGGGTTGAAGGTGGTGTGGTACGAACGGCCGGAGGCAGGGTGGACCAATCGGCCAGTGATACGAGCGACGAGGAGGGAGTCATCGATCTCGAGCTGAACAGCATGCTGGAGGGTCTGCTTTTGCTCAGCAAGCATGGAGTCGAGGCTCTCGGCCTGTGGGACAGTTCGAGGGAAGCCATCCAAAATGAAGCTGCAAAATGCGACTGAGTTAATATGCGGCCTTTTGGGGGGTGATCTCGTGCTTAAAAAAAAGAGGGATGTGCATACCCGCCATGGCACTCCTTGTTGTTCCTGAGTTCCTCCTTAATCATGCCAATCATGATGTCGTCGCTGACCAAGCCGCCCTGGTCCATGATCTTCTTGGCCTCAATACCAAGAGGGGTCTTCTTAGCAACTTGCGAACGCAACATGTCACCCGTAGCCTGCATGTCCAGAATACGTTAAAAAGACCAATTTAGGGAAATACGTGGTTTGCGACAGGAATTGAACGTACCAAGTGGCAGCAGGAGAAACGCTCCTTGATCTTTGGCGCCTGGGTTCCTTTGCCTGTAGATGACATAGATCAGTACCCATGCGAGAGAAAAAAAAACGGGACGAGACTGGGTGAAGAACAAACCAGCGCCAGGAGGACCGATGAGGATCATACGGATCTCATCAGTGGTGGGAGCGGAACCAGTGGCTCGCGCTTCGAGCTTCTTGATGCGCGTGTCGAGGTTGCCCAACACATCCTTGAGCTGCTTCAGTTCATCTTCAATGAAGCCCATTGTTGCGGCGGCGGAATGCGAGAAGTGGAATTGAGGGACTGTGCGTGCGGCAACGGGGGTGGCGAGGGCAGAGGATTATGGCGAAAGGATAAGGAGGCGGCGACGGGTGTGGTGGTCGAGGTAGAGAGCCGAGAGG
Organism: Calonectria multiphialidica; assembly: GCA_020623665.1. NCBI lineage: Eukaryota > Fungi > Ascomycota > Sordariomycetes > Hypocreales > Nectriaceae > Calonectria > Calonectria multiphialidica. The sequence continues at coordinate 35,316 of JAHVYC010000041.1, read as the reverse complement.
GAGAGGCAGAGGAAGACGGGACAGAGAAGACAGCGTCAAAGATGAGAGCAAGCAGGGAAATATTGGCTGCGTAGCCGGAGGATGGGAGGTTTTTGGGTGTAGCTTTGGCCATTTGTGATTGGTCAGGGGTGCCCGTTCGAGGTATGGGATAGGGACACGGCCCTAAAAAGCACTACGGGCACGCCGGGCACACTCGGTCTGACGCCTGGAGCGGCGGCTGGGCACGCGGCTTTTTTTCCGGCTGCTGTTCCGTTGAGTGTGCATCCGACTTTAGCTGGATGAACATGACGACACATGTTGACTACGTTGAATTCCGACTGCACCGATTTGCCTCAGTCGCCAGGTTCGCCGAATTGATGACGTCTTGGCAGAAAGCGCTTGGGCAAGTATTATTATTCGCCTTTTAGCTTTCTCACCCAGTCAGCAGTTGTGACTCCTTGAACGTTGTGAACTCTACCAAAATACTAAATCCATAGGCGATGCGCCCAGGTACATGAAGTGGAAAACATACCAATGAGATTCATTTATCGTTGATACCTTCCAAACGCCCGCTCCATCCCAAGATGGCACTCAAAACCGACACTCTTTCAATTGCCGTTCTAGGGTAGTTTGCTAACAAGACTCTCCACACACCCGGACGCTGTGAACGTGCACTGTTCCAAACTTCGTTTATCACGTAGTGGGCAAATGCACCCGGTGGAACCCGTACAACAGCCTTGGGGATTCATCAACTACGTTATCGGCCTTACCATAACTCATATTTGCTGACTATGCTCGGGATCAGGACCGAGGCTGATTGTTGGCGGGGGAGAACGGAGTAATGAGGTCCCTTGATCCGACCGAGTTTGATGACGCTTAACCGCTCCGTCTACTAGCAAGTTTAACGTCAGGCACGGTCTCTTCCTTGAGCCCACCGCTTTCGTTATGCCTCAATTAGGAAGTAGAACAAGCCAAGGCTTTGGACCGATCAGATCAGCCGATTGGGCTACGTATCTAAGGCCAGACTAGGAGTAGCTTTGGCCCAGAAATTTCGCAGGACCTGGTGCAGAATACATCCCTAATGTTGTGGTGAGAGTCCCGACGGCTCCGTCTGTGTGGTGGACATCGGTTGGGGTGTATCTGGCCGAAGAGGTAGAGGGTGTGGGAATAGTCGGCTGGAACTCTATCCACGTTGTCTCCATCTTTCCGCTGTCGAGGCTCGCCTTGCAGCTAGTCCGGGCGAGCCATGGCAATCCTTCCCCTGCCATCCGACACCGAGGTTCAGAGTGGAGTGGGACATTCACGATACGCAGGGGTTGGGATGTCATATGAAATGGAAATACCCAGGTTTGCTTGAATTATTTAGACGTAGTAACTGGATCGAAGCCGTATCCTGTAAATCTCGCTGACTTATCATCCACTCGACGCAAACTGCTCAGCTCATGCTCCACACCGCCTTCTGTAAATGTGCCGTGGAGGGTATCTTGGTGGTAAGAGGGCGCTGCCGAAGATGCGGTCCCTGACATCCAACTAAGGTACGTGGAGAGAAGGCTTTATGTCGCCTCCAAATTATATTGAGCCAACCCTTCTGGGACGCGCAGGCGCCTGTCTATTCATTTTGGAACATGAACGACCGCAATCTATTGTGTGATACCTTGAGTGGCTGAATGATTAGTGGCTTAACACGCATCTAATTTGTGGCTAATAGAAAACACGTGACTGAGTACTTGGCAAGGCTCTGGCTGCTTCACCCACGGCCCACCTAGGCTTGGCCCAATTGGGAGCTAAGCTCTCTCTCCACGTCGAAGGCAGCCTCAAGTGTACGTATGTGCAACCACCACATCCATCACTTATCACAATCTCCAGTTTTCGGCTCTGCCCTTTTCGTTCACGACGCCTCATGAAAGGAACAATACGCTCCCCATAAGATACGCAGAAGCTGTGATATTCCCGCTTAACCTGTCTACGATGCCTACCACCACCGCAGAAACCCTCTCCCTCGTCACCCGAAACGTCACCGTTGCGCCTCTCGTCCTCCTCTCCGCTGTCGACCATTATAACCGTACCGCCTCTCCCAAGAACAAGAGACGAGTCGTCGGCGTTCTTCTTGGCCAGAATGACGGGAAGAGTGTAAGAGTATCCAACAGCTTTGCTGGTGCGTTGCCCTCTGCCCTCGAGAACCCCCCACCAAGTCGGTCGCTTACCAACACACGACAGTACCCTTTGAAGAAGATGACAAGGACCCCTCAGTGTGGTTTCTTGACCACAACTATGTTGAATCTATGAACGACATGTTCAAAAAGGTCAACGCACGGGAGAAGTTGATCGGATGGTATCACACTGGCCCCAAGCTGCGGGCTTCTGACCTGGAGATCAACGAGCTATTCAAGCGATACACTCCGAACCCTCTGCTTGTCATCATTGATGTCCAGCCAAAAGAGTCTGGCGTCCCTACTGATGCCTACTTCGCTGTGGAAGAGATCAAGGATGTATGTGTTTGTTTTCCATAGCTGAAGTATCTTTGGGAACTGACTTGTACTATAGGATGGTACTACCACATCCCGAACCTTTGTGCACACCCCTTCCGTAATCGAAGCCGAGGAAGCAGAGGAGATTGGCGTTGAACATCTACTAAGAGATATCCGTGACGTGGCGGCCGGGACTTTATCCACTCGAATCACCAACCAGCTCCAGTCCCTTCAGGGCTTGCACCTACGCCTCCGAGATATTGGCGCTTACCTCCAAAAGGTCCTTGATGGCCAGCTTCCAGTGAACCACGCCATCCTCGGCAACCTTCAGGACGTCTTTAACCTACTCCCCAACCTGTCTACACCAGAGGGTGAAGGAAAGTCAGGTGCCAGCGAGCTGTCCTATGCCATGAGCATCAAGACCAATGATCAACTCATGGCTATCTACTTGAGCAGCTTGATTCGAGCGATCACAGCATTCCATGATCTGATCGAAAATAAGATCCAGAACCGACAACAGCAAGAAGAGAAAGATGCAAAGAAGGACGAAGCCAATGGCAAGGATGAGAAGAAGGACAGCGCCAACGGCGAACCCAAGGAGAGTGAGAAGGATAAGGATGTCAAGGAGAGCAAGAAATGACCCACAGGGCCGAACAGACAAACGTAGACTGGGAGATTTTCGGCGTCTGGAAGGATGCAAATCATGGCGGCATTTTTGGCCGAAAGCTGGGGAGGGCAAAAAGCCTTTGTACATTGAGCATTTCATGTCGGATTACTAGATGACGCTGCGAGGATAACACACGCAAGCTGCCGCCTTCTGAAGTTCGTGCTCTGCGGGAAATGTGTCATTGTCTGCTACATTTCTGCCATAATCCCTGCCAGTTCATCTTTTGTGAGGTTTCGATTCTCGACGTCCCGTCCAGCTATGCAGGGCCATTTTACAGCTAGTAGACATGCGAGAAGGTGCTTACAGCAGGGCACATCGCCCGTGGAGTTCTCGTATAAACCCAAACCACCAAACGGCCACTTTAAATTCGACTGATGATGTTCTGGCACCGCATCCCTTCCCACATTAGGCTCCACGTGGCTTGGGAATCTGTCCACTGTGAAACTGGCGCAAGAGCAATTCCACGCATGCAAGTGCACGACGTAGTGTTGTGACGAGAGAGGACGATCCCGTCCCCGGCGGTTCATGGTGGTGGCGATTGAGCGCACAATAAATATGACATCTGCGCCATCAATGCCATGATTAACGGCCTTTGTCAAGCCAGCGTCAGGACCTTCCCCACTTGGAACATCCGTTTTCTCGCGGCACAGTCGTATGACGAGCCCACGATCTAGTAAATCAAAGGCTGGGAGAAGTAAATTCGGGAATAGCACGTGAAGAGTGAGGAGAAGTGGGCGTTCAGGCTCCGGCATGCTTTCGAAGGGGGACGAGGTTGACGGTACTGGCCGAGGAGGAGCCGACTGCAACAATGACGGGGTCGCGTTGGTAGCCTGAGGTACAATATCGGAGATTGAGTTTAATAAAGATGTTAATAGCTGGTGATGGGAGGGGAGGCTCGCCATGGCTAACGAATTGAGCTCGGTTTCATTTGGTTCGTTATGGAAGAGAGAAGGATGCGGGTGAGTGGGAATCGACTTACAAGGCTACTGGGCCTTTCCAATTGCACCTAGTAGTCTTATCATGAATTTTGGAGAGCGCCCAAACCACCCCGAACCCTTTCAGCACCAAACTTATGAGTTTAAACTATAATTTTTATAGTACCTTTTACTTTATTTCAACTATTAATTCTTTTTGGTTTTTGTACAGCTGTGAGCATCCCTCTATATTGCCCCGACATAATTTACAGCCTCCCCTCGATGTTTGTTACTTCGCTTTTCTATATTTGATAGGATGGCGTCGAGGATGAAACATGCCTACACCCATTCCTTGGGGTCTCGTAGCACATCTACGAGTCTCTGTTCACGGCTCTTGGGCTCTGGCTCGTGCATGTATTTCCAGCTGGCTGTCAAGGGCAGACTCATGAGGATACTTTCAACACGAGAGCCGGGAGTGTTGAGACCAAATGCAGTACCACGATCATGGACCAGGTTGAACTCGACATATTTTCCACGGCGGATCTGCTGCCATTCCTTCTCCTTCTCGGTGTAGGGCATGTCCTTACGCTTCTCAACAATGGGGACGTACGATGGCAAGAAGGATTTCAGACAGTCCTGGATGAAGGCGAAGGTGTTCTCCTGGTCACGCTCCGTCTCATCGAGATCGTCGAAAAATATTCCGCCAATACCACGGCCCTCGCCGCGGTGCTTGTTGAAAAAATATTCGTCACACCACTTCTTGAATCGGGGGTAGTAATTCTTGTCGTGGGCATCACAAGCATCCTTGAGAGTCTTGTGGAAATGGATGGCATCTTCGTCGAAGAGGTAGGATGGGGTCAAGTCGCTGCCACCGCCGAACCACCAAGCCTGAGAGGTGCCGTCGGGGTTGGCGGTCTCAAAATAACGGTAGTTCAAGTGGACCGTCGGGGCCATTGGGTTATAGGGGTGGAGGACCATGCTCAGGCCGGCGGCGAAGAATTCGAGGGATTCAACGTTGGGGTCGAGGTTCTTGTGGTTGGCTCGCATTTTCTCAATGGCGGGCTTGGGCAGGGAGCCGTAGACGACACTGACACCGACACCGGCCTTCTCAAAGACCTTGCCCTCTTGGAGAACGCAGGTGATGCCACCACCGCCATTGGGGCGTTCCCACTCATCCCTGCGGAACTTCTGACCGTCGACCTTCTCGAGGCCCTCAACAATCAGTTGTTGTTGTTCCTTGATAAACTTTTCCATGCGGAGCCGCATGGGCGAGTTGTTATCAATGTCGGCCTCACGCTTCTTCTGCGCATCGCGGTCGGCGAGGGTGGCGGCATCAAGGGCAATGGGCTCGGTTTCAGCCTGAAGGTTTCGTGTTAGTTGCTGGTCTGCGATGTGAGGAGGGGGCATCATATCATACCATTTTGTATGCCAGAGGGGCCGCGAAGCCTACAGCAGCAGCAAGCCACAGCGGGAGGGAATTGACGGGCGATGTGCTCTGGGAAGCACGGGAGCTGGTCGATCCGGATAACCAGCGTCTGGGAGAATTCAATTGGATTTGAGAGAAATGTGTAGAGCGTGTGGAAGGAGATACAATATGCGCTGTAAGACGCTGGGCATGTCTTCTGGCCGCCATGGAAGCTAAATATGTATGGGATGGACAACTAAGCGGGGGCGTAAGGTCGGGGTACGTAGACAAAGTCAGAGAGGTGGTGCTATTGGGGAGCCTGGTGTTGGGCATGGGGCCACCTGGGCAAACTCCTGGGTAGCGGTCAGGGCCGGATTGACTCGGATGATGGTCAGAATCGAATGTTTAACAATTGGCTGTTCCTGGGGCGGGACTTGGGGCCTGGGAACCCAGCATTTGGGCCCTATTCTGGGGTGGTTTGGTCTTGGGCAAATCGGCTGACAGGAGATATACAATACGTCCCCGTCAAAGGCACGCCACTTTTGGTTTTTGGCCGCCCCCCATCTCTCGGCACTTCGGGTGCGGTACATAGTTACCTTGTTGCGTAGATCCAGGTCCTCTTTCTGTTGTCGCGCGAACATGTGATATTGCACGTGAATTTCGTCATGTCTTCGATGGTTCGGTAGAACTATTACGCGGTCACAGTGTGTGCCACCAATATCACTGTGAGTGACATGGCTCGCAGACTTTGGCTGAGGCGCAGCACAGCGTGGGTCCTAGATGCGGACGTGGGCTATTCTTGCACTGAATCGCTGCTGAACTATGCTTTTCACTCGAAACCTACCGTGGCACCCAAGCACCCTTACAAGCCGGCTTAAATGATAATTTTGTCTCTGAGCCCCGATGGAGGAATTTTTCTGAACATGTCGCAGGATGCTTCGCACAAATAAAGTGATATCAATTAGGTACTATACTTGGTGCGGAAAGTGTCACCAACGCCATTTGCCTAAACATGCCACTGACAGGGCGATGTGTCTGGTTATTCATTTTGTATAGCCTTGGCGAGGCGGACAACGAAGAATATAAGAAACAGCCGGGGTATATATACTGTAGCTGAGAATAATCCACGATTATCTCGCTGTTACCTAAATACCGGTCTCATATGCGCATTTTGGCTCCGATTGCATCGGGGCTGTTCACGGTCATGGCCTTGTGATGAGACAGTGCGACGCCTGACCATCATAGCGAACCCCGCCAGAATCACCTGGCTGGCGCGCACCTGCCGCCCAACAACCACTTGTGATTGACCGCACCTGGATGCGCCAACCCGCTTCCGGACTAGCGCAAGAGCCCCGCGTCTGCCTTTGCCTTGTCGCTGCCTGGGCCTGCCTGCTATCGAGACCTCTCAGGCTTACTGGTGCATTCTGCACTGATGCAGAGGGTGGGAGGGAGGCAGGTACCTACTGTAGTCTCCGCCACTTGCAGGCAGGCAGGTGCCTCACTCGCCGACCGCTCATCTGTTCCCGTCGGGTGCCACCTTCTGACTCCGTCCTTCCTCCTACTCCCTGACGCAAACTGATCGCAACCTAATCCTATTTCTCATCCTTCATCTTCTCCGCAAGCAACCTTCTCCTTGTATTTCACCAAATACAAGGCGCCAACATCCCTCATCCTGACATCAACTATCTGCATCCCAGACCGCCTTTCACTCTTATCAGTAATCACCCAAGACCACCAACCACCAACCACCAACATGCGCAGCAAGTTCAAGGACGAGCACCCCTTCGAGAAGCGCAAGGCCGAGGCTGAGCGCATCCGACAGAAGTATGCCGACCGTATTCCTGTAAGTTTGCTCTTCTATATTTTTCAAATGAGCACTTCCTGCAAGGAAAGGGTGGACGAGCGACGGGCCAACTTGGCGGGGTCTGCCTGGATTAATGGGCGTGTCGTCATCGGCCCCGACCTTCACAAATCAGTCTGCAATAAATATGTTGCTAACCCGCGTCGAATAGGTCATCTGCGAGAAGGTTGAGAAGAGCGATATCGCCACGATCGATAAGAAGAAATACTTGGTTCCTGCCGACCTGACAGTCGGTCAGTTTGTCTATGTCATCCGCAAGAGAATCAAGCTTTCTCCCGAGAAGGCAATCTTCATCTTCGTTGATGAGGTTCTGCCTCCCACCGCTGCTCTCATGAGCAGCATTTACGAGGAGCACAAGGATGAAGATGGGTACGTCTTCCCAGTCCTGCGAACTAGAACTGCGTCGCTAACCCACGTTGACAGCTTCCTTTACATCACCTACTCTGGCGAGAACACCTTTGGTTCCGCTTGAGCTGTGTGCATGTTTGATCGGTCATCCAATCCATGTCGCGAACGATGCGGGCGTTACGGTCTTACTATGGTGAATCTATTTTGTTGGAAGGTACTGGCACTTTTTGATGTTATGGTTATATCGAACCGAGAGGTTTTGGGATGGAATAGAATCTTGCACTACCCTTCGCTATGAACGACCCCGATACTAGGTTGTACTGAGTTAGAACTTGGGACCGAGACTCATGATGGATCCAAGTGTGTCTGTGCATCAGGAAGGAACCATGGCACTAGGCTGACATTACTTGTTGGACTCCTTCTGCGAAAAGACTTGATTCTGGTCATTTTCAGCCACATTTCCCTAGAATCGCACCTCCATTTACCTCTGAATCTTGGGACGAACACTTGATATGCTGTGAATATTTCTGTGATAGTGTTTTGCGGTGGACCCAGGGATGCTGGCACAGTGTTTTCGACATGATCCTTGACTTTGTCTCCTTCAGTCTGGCTGAAAGAAACAACGAAAGGTGGAAATGACACTGATTTGCGAGCAATGTGATTTGTTGCGTCTATAGTTGATAGTTGGGATATCATCTAGTGATACGTATAGAAATCTCCGGAGATAGGCACTGAATCGCAAGTACCGGATGCTACCGGATGCGATCATGGGAATCAGAGATATTGGTTGGAACCAGGAACCCAAACAATGCTATTTAAGATCGAAATCATCGAACAGATGTCTTATGGCACAACGTAACGATAACTAGCCTCGCATCGACTGGGCCTAAAAAAGAACGTATTCGTAATCAGAGAACTCAATGAACTCGAGTAGCCGCTACATACAGCGACTTGCAGCTAGAAAAACTAGTTTGCAAATATGACACCCCGGTGTCGAAAAAAAGTCATGATGTGATAGCTGTTGGAGTAGAATGGAATAAGGTGTCTAAGGGCATTGAGTAACTGGATGGTTGATATCGAGGTCAAGTGTTTATTTATGATTTAAAGTTTCCAGCACCGCCTCCCTGTCAGATTGAGACTTAGTGCAATGTATGTTAGAGCTGCTTAAGAAGGCGACTGTCTACATTAATTTATGCTCTTTTATGTTGCTACATCCCCCATTCAGAGTCCGGAGTGGAGGGGATGAAGACCATGAGAGGGGCGAAACTATGTGATAGATGGAATTTGTCTATCAAGCACGAGGGCCAAGAGCAGGTACTGGGAAAATAGAGTCGAGGCATAAGCTATTTTGTAATGAGTCGGCATGTTGATAAAGGAGAAATAAGCCAAACTAGGCCTGGCTATGGACTGTTCTGTACGTTCGCGCAAAAATCTGAGTGCTATTGTATAGTGCGGGAGTTTGTGCAAATGGTCGAAAACGACACATAAATGTAAATGCTACTGATATGTCAGGCAAGGAACTTGGAATTCTCTTGTTCCACTGGTACGCGATTGATGTTAGGGGTTTTTTTCGGGCTGAGTGGGGCGTTGATGCGGTCCGAGTCGCGGAGGTCACGTCACTGTCGTCACCTGCTGAGTAGCTAGCAAGGTACCTGGCGCGCATCTTCGTTTGTTGCATGAGCCTGAGTTCAACCGCACAAGCACGCATCACGATTCCGAATCGACCTCAAGCTGCTCGGCCTGACTAGGCAGCTTACTAGCCTCTAGAATTTTCTGGAAATGCGCGATCCGTGATTATTCGGTAGAATGAAAGCCGTCCTGCCGGGAAAGCCGCAGTCGAGGCTTCAAAGTCTTGCTTTAGGTCACTGGGACACCCGACACATCAATGTAGGTATCACAGCGACGTGGCCCTGGGGTCCCGAATCTTTGCTAATGGTGTGGTCGCTTGTAGACATATATTTCCGGCAATGCCTTCACAATTTTAGATGGATCTTGCAAAGTTCTCCAGACGATCTACGATGACGATTCGCAGCCTCTGGAGGCTATTGCCTTTGACGAAGCCTCCGCCAAAATAGCTATCTGTACCGCGACCAAGATCCGGGTTTATCGACCGTTTGGGACACGGGAAGATGCATTGAAGGTTCAAGCTCCCTAAAATACTCAAACTGGTGGAATTGATGTACTTACAATATGACAGTGGGCCCTCGAATCGACTTTCGACATCCCCCACCCGATTCCTGATTCGATATGCGCCTTGTCCTGGGGAAGCTCCGAGGAGCTTCTCGTCGCAACCAGTTCCCTCTCCTTGTATAGTACGAATACCGAACCGAAATGCTTATGGCAAAAGACGTTACCAAGCCCTGTTCAATACGCATGTATTTCATATGACTCGGCATATATTGCATCAGTTGGACAGCACGATCGGCTCGTGAAAGTCTGGCGTCGCTTGACATACGGCTCCGATGATGTTCGCTTTGAGCTGACCTATCTCCGACATCCGAACGTCGTAACATCAGTGAGGTGGCGAAAGCCATTCCACCTTGAACAAGCTGTTGACAATGTCCTATACACCATTAGCATTGATAAGTGCGTGCGCGTTTGGACGCCCAAAGACAGCCAAGAGGGAAAGCTCTGGCAAATATGGGGCCAGGTGGACACATGCGCGCCATCTAGGGACTATCCTTACCCGCAGGACATGCGTTGGACCTTCATCATTGATGGTCGCGATTTTACAGCATCCGTTGAGAAGGCAGTTGAACTTCGCATGTCAGATGATGCAACTACTGACGATGTAGCTCTTGACCATTTGGTTGCCATTGCAAACAAGAATCCAGAGATATGCATTGCACTGGATGGTCGAGGGACCATGTCAGCCTGGGCCCTGGAGAATGTATCTAGCAGCACAGCTCGAAACCCAACAATTTTCCTTGTCGCACGCGTTAAATCTCAACATTTTGAGCTCATTGGCAAATTTTTGGAAGCAAAGGATACACCTCACACACAGATTCAAACTTATTGCGAGAGGAAGACTGGCAAGATCCACATTTTATTACACTCCTTTGATGGGAGGATAGGGGTTTTCACAAGCAGCATCGCGGATCTCTTGGACCCAACAACTAATGACAAACGTCTTTCTCTACATACAATCTGGTCTGGCCATTCAAGCTCTATCACTAAAATTGTTCGCAACTTTAGTGGTCGAGCCGTTGTCTCACGAACTCGGCATGGCGAGAGTATTGTCTGGAAACATGTCGTGGACCGGCGTGGGAGTGCTGGCCTCAGTCTTACCCGTGCCAGCGTCATTCCAGAAAAGGGCCATCTCCACCGGATATGTGTCATTCGGAAAGGCCGCTTTGTCGTTTTCCTCCGCCATAATTCTGTCTCCCTCTGGGATTGTCGTTCACATCGGGCCTCGCTACTTGCCGAATGCGATTATCAAGCGGTTGGGAAACCTCTCTGCCTTATACTTCTACCACGGCGTCAAGTAAAAGACTATACAGTAGCGCACATAGCCACTTTGACATCTGAGGGGCAAGGTAATGTCTGGGAAGTGCATCTTCCTAGGTATTTCGATGATCCATATACATCCTCTGGAGCTGCTATCGAGCAATTCTGCCGATTTGAACTGGAAAATGCGGAGGACTTGGCATATGTTCTCCCAGTAGACCCTGCCGGCTCACCTCATGTTGCGTCCGGGTTTCTCGATATTTTTGCTCGGGATGTTGCTATATCTTACAGCCAGGCTGGCCGAGTGGATTTTTGGACTGCACGAGTTGATCCCGATCTACCGAAGGTTGGATGGCTATCCACTTGTTCTACTGAAACAGGATTGTCGGAGCCTGCTTTGGTTAGCGGCAGCACCCTAAAAAAAGCAGCCTTGGTGAATTCAACCCGTTCGCAACTTACCATATGGGACATTGGCAGCTCCCGTCTTGAGTACGAAAACGATTTCAAGACACATAATACTATTCAAGACTTAGATTGGACATCGACACCTGATTCTCAGTCTATTTTAGCTGTGGGATTTCAGTACCGAGTTATTCTGCTCTCGCAAATGCGCTTTGATTATCTCAACAAGGGCCCTGCCTGGGCACAAATCCGTGAAATCTCCATCCGTGAGCTCACCCCTCATCCGATTGGCGATTCAACATGGCTAGGTGATGGTCACTTGGTAATTGGCGCAGGCAATCAGATGTTCGTTCAAGATAGGAAAGTCGGCGTCTCTGAGTCCCTCAGACCGGATCTTCGTCTGCCACCTCGCAAGGATGGTGCTTGGGATATATTTGAAGCTGTTCAGCGATTTAACGGCCCTCTACCAGTTTTTCACCCACAGTTTCTTAGCCAGTGTATATTGGCAGGAAAATCCACGCTGGTTCGAAAAATCCTCGTCGCTCTTCACAAGCTACTTAAATACCATATAGAAGGCGAGGCGATAGATGATTATTTGGGAATGGATATCGGGCAATTTTATCTTCACGAGGTGAGTCGACACCAGACACTATGGCATCCCAGTCTAACTATTTGGATGATAGCAGTCTCAAACTCGAGTCGCCGAGAGGTCTTCAGCTGCTTACCTCAATGATGCCGAGTGTGAAGAGGAAGATGAGGATGTCTTCACCGAACAAACCTCGGTTTCAATTAACGACAAGCTGACCAAGGTCGGGATTCCTCAACTCTCTGGGCACGAACAAATCCAACTAGCAGATATCATTGAATGCGTTTCCCTAGTAGAACGACACCGTCGTTCAATGGATGAGAATGGTGCTAGGTTCATGCTATTCTTTCGCCAGCACGCCCTTAGAAAAGGTCGCACTAATGAAATGCACCTGTCATGGCGTGAAATCAACTGGGCATATCACTCAAACAGTCAGGATATTCTGGTCGATTTTGTGTCTCGACAAAATCATGGTGGCATGCGCTGGGAGCATGCCCGAGAAAGCGGTCTTTTCATGTGGCTCTCTGATACTACTGCCCTGGTGAGTCCGACTTTTCCCTTGGAATTCTCGTCTAATTTTATATCAGAAAACCCAATTTGAGATGATCGCGAGAAATGAGTACACTAGAAGCGACGATAAGAACCCGGTAGATTGCAGTCTCTACTACCTGGCGCTTCGGAAAAAGACAGTCCTCCAAGGCCTTTGGCGAATGGCAAATTGGAACAGGGAACAGCCGGCAACGCAGCGTCTTTTATTAAATAATTTTGAGGAACCTAAGTGGAAAACAGTCGCTCTCAAGAATGCTTATGCTTTACTGAGCAAGCGACGGTTCGGTATTTGACCACCCAAGCCAACGTGTCAGTGAAGGGCGTTAACATTTACCTAGAATACGCTGCGGCATTCTTCCTCTTGGCTGACCATCTTGGTCATGCCGTTGATGTTTGTATGAAGCAATTGAAGGATATGCAATTGGCCATAGCGATTGCCCGAGTTTATGAGGGTGACCATGGTCCAGTCTTGAGGAGGCTACTTCAAGACGAGGTGCTCCCCTTGGCAGCCCAGGAAGGCAACCGCTGGCTTGCATCTTGGGCGTTCTGGATGCTGGGCCGTAAAGATATGGCAGTGAGATCGCTGATTGTATGATGCCGACGAAATTTGTAACAACCTCTGCTGACCAACTTTATAGACGCCTGTTTATACCCTCCTGGAGACACCATGCTCCCCTGACATTAAATCGCGCCTATTTCTCACCGATGACCCTGCACTGGTTGTTTTGTACTCACACCTGCGACACCAGACTCTACAGACACTACGCGGGGCATCCAAGATTACGCCAAAGGTGGAATGGGAATTTGTACTTCACAGTGCCAAACTCTATGACCGCATGGGTTGCGATCTTCTTGGTCTAGACCTAGGTGAGTAGTTGGCGCGCAAGAAATTATGATGACTTGCTGACAGCGTATAGTACGAAACTGGGAGTTCCAACAACCAGCGGTTGCTGGTTTTGGTGGAGAGGTGAACCCTCTCAAACTGCTTCGTCGCCGCAGCTCGCTTGTAGTTGCCGATATACCCACGCCATCGGTGTCATTTGACAGGAAAAGTGGCAATAAGAATATTCCTACAGCGTCACCAACAGCATTTCAAGAGCCGGATGCAAGTTCACTGCTAGATAGCTTCGGATTTTAATGTAGGACAGTTGTTCTGTCACAAGCATCAAATTTGACTAAACACGCCAGATAGTTAGTAGCCTGAGTGACAGCGGAAGGGAAGAATTGGAGTTAGTAGGAATCTTGACTGAACTTGAACAAGGATATTTGTATTATTTCATGTATTTTTATCGTGTAAATACCTCTTGAAGTACTCATTGGCTTGGTTCGTCAGTGGTGGGTTGGGTGAACTAGCGACTCATTGAGATTGCAGACGCGTTCAACAAGCCGTGCCAATGTGAATGTTTTTCAAAAAATTATTGTTCCACTGAATCAACAGCCTGGTATTTGGGAGAGTTCTGATGTTACTTCCATGCTTTTTATTTTTTTATTTTTTTTATGTTGGTTATAATTCTCAAGTGGATGTCTGAATTAGTCATCATGATCACGGAAGCGGCACGGCGCCCATTTCGCGTCACCACGATATTTATGAACGGTCAACCGCGCTCGGTCGTCAGCGGGTATTTTGGCGTTTTTGACACCGCACCAGCATTATGACGAGTCGGATAATTCCTGGACACCACTTCACCGCCAGGGCCGTCCTGGCTGGCCTGGCGGTCGGTACTGTGATCTGCTTCTCCAATATGTACTTTGGCCTCCAGACCGGGTGGGTGTCCATCATGTCTATGCCGGCTAGTCTTATGGGATTTGGTATTTTCAAGCTCCTGTCACAGCATCTCAGACTCCCATTTTCTCCCGTTGAGAATGTTCTACTACAAAGCGTCGCCTGTGGAATGGCCATCATGCCCCTTGGCTGTGGATTTGTTGGTGTCGTCAGTATATTCCCTTTCTTACCCCAGTAGAGCGCAGTCTAACAGCCCAAGCTCCCCGCCCTGAACTACCTCCTTACGCCCGAAGAACAAGGCCCAATAGCTCTGAGTACTTGGCAGCTCATAATCTGGTCCCTAGGGCTGTGCTACTTTGGCGTCGTCTTCGCTGTTCCCTTGTAAGATCGGATACCTAGTGTTGTGGTGATATGTTCACTAACCTTTTATTGACGAAGGCGACGGCAAGTCATTATCAGAGAACGCCTTAAGTTCCCCAGTGGATTTAGTACTGCTGTGTTGATTTCGGTCCTCCACGGGCAAAAGTCTTCAAAAGAAGAACTCGACGCGGCTGCCAAGGGTGGGTTTGCAAGCTTGGTTCCGAACGATGAGTTGCATCATACGGCTGTTGCCACTCCGAACGCCGTTGATGCAGAGAATCAAAGCCAAAATGAGCACAGTTCGGATAAAACGGACTGGGCTGCAAATATGCGCCTTCTTCTAATATGCTTTGTTGGCTCCGGCCTTTCGACACTTCTGACCTACTTCTTTCCCATCTTGCGGAACTTGCCCATTTTTGGCTCAGTCGCTGCTCACACCTGGCTTTGGACATTTAATCCTAGTCTTGCATATGTCGGTCAAGGAATCATAATGGGCACTGAGACCACCCTTCATATGACTCTTGGTGCCATCATTGGCTGGGGAATTCTTAGCCCCATCGCCAAGTACAAAGGCTGGGCCCCTGGTGATGTGGATGACTGGGAAACTGGGAGCAAAGGATGGATTATTTGGATTTCGCTAGCAATAATGCTGGTTGATGCTGTTGTCAGCCTGGCATATGTTGCCCTCAGACCGGCCATTTCCAAGGATTTGTCTGGAGTCTTTGCCTCTCTCCGCCAACAGTTCCGGGAGCATGGTATTAAAGGGTTGTGGAAGCAGAGTTCTCATAACTATTCCTTACTCGACAACGACGTCTCCGATCCAAGGCTTTCAACTGATGAAGCGGAACATGAGGAGTCTGTGCCTCTGTCCCCAGAGGACCAAGACGACGCACCCGTGGAGCAACGAATTAGCGGTGGGTTTGTATCTGTGGGGTTACTTGCATCAATCTCACTTTGCATCCTGACTATTCACCTTGTTTTTGGTAATCTTGTACCTCTTTATGCCACCACCATCGCTGTACTTATGGCCTTGGTGTTGAGTATTATGGGCGTGAGAGCTTTGGGGGAGACTGACCTTAACCCCGTTTCGGGCATCAGTAAATTGGCGCAGCTATTCTTTGCCCTCATTATCCCTCAGACTCATAAATCTAGTGTTTTGATCAACCTGATTGCGGGGGCTGTCGTATGTTGCTTCCTCACACCATTTTGTTGAGACTTATGCTGACTTAAAGTTGTTCTCTAGTCCGAAGCTGTGGGTTAAATTCGTGGTTCTATCAAATTAAAGATGCTGAATTTATAATATAGGGTGCTCTGCAGGCGGGCGACCTCATGCAGGACCTCAAGACGGGTCACTTACTGGGAGCCGCGCCGAAAGCCCAGTTTTGGGGGCAAGTCATTGGTGCCACAGCTGGTGCTATTCTCAGTGCTTTTGTCTATCGTGTCTACACTCGGTTGGTGCCTTCTCTCACTCCCCCGTGCCTTGCAAGCTATGACCGAGGGTGGCTGACGTGATTTACCTTATAGTGTCTACCAGATTCCCGGAGAACTCTTCCAAGTACCCACTGCTTACGTTTGGATATTCACGGCCAGGCTCGTAACTGGCTCTGGCCTGCCTCACATGGCCAAAGAATGGGCGGTTGGATCAGGGGCCTTATTTGTAGGACTGACCATCCTAAGGATAGCTGCTGTTGGAAAGAGATGGCGACGATTTGTACCCGGTGGGATCGCTGTTGCTGTTGGTCAGTAAACTATACAATCAGTTGCAGATAGATCTTGCTAACATGAGAAAGGCATGTATAACGTTCCATCGTTCACATTGGCTCGAGCCGTCGGCGGTATATTTGCATGGTATTGGGTCCATGTCTTGCGACGGGCAAATACTCCACTGATTATTCTAGCATCAGTGAGTGTCAATCTTCAGAAAGTCAATAGTAAGATTCTAACAGTTGAACAGGGCTTTATCCTTGGAGAAGGATTTCTGAGCATTGTCAATCTAATCCTACAGGGTCTTCAAGTTCCCCACTTGTGAGACCAGAAACTGAAGTTGCCAAAGAAAAGGCGATTCCATCTGAAATTGTATTGGTTATCTGCTATTTTTTCTACTTCAATTGCCAGGATTGGTTTCTTGTCTGACCCTCCGGGTTTGTCCAAGATGTCTTCAATACCAATGCCCTTGCGTTATCTTCGGGTGCCGCAAATGTGACCTCTCCAGATAGGCTAGCAGGCGAGTGTGAACCTGTCGCACCTTCCAGCGGCTGTGCCAGAAGAACACCTTGTTTCCAATGTGTCACCGTGCCGGACGGGCCCGTGGTGAAGGCTACATTGCCCTGAGCCTTCTTATTCCATATTTCAGGGGTGGTCTCTGGGGGAGGAACTGGTTCGCTCCGTGAAGTAGCAAAAAAGTTGTCAAACCAGATTAAAAATCCATCGATTCTTTCAACCTTGCGTGTTAATTTCGACTCCCATTTGGATGTGAATTGTAGTTCTGTGGTTTTGACGGTGTGAAGGTCCAATACTTTGAATGGATACGGTTCACCACAGACGGAGTCTTTGGGCATAGCCTCGATTCTGGCCTCGTCGTAGATTCCTTCTTGCATGGCCTTCATGTCGAAGCCATATACGTCCCTCCAGTAAGAAATATGATCTGAGACATATTCTGGGTCCGCAATAGGAGCAATCCAGATGGTGGCTGAGCTTGGAGCCAGTATTCCGTCAGGCTTCAGATACTTGTCTCTGGCATACAGAACGCTTGGAAGCATAGCTTCATAGAGCAGGCAGTATCCCATCCACTCGCTGACGATAATGTCAACCTGGTCAACTGGTAGTATGACGTCCTCAATGGCACCTCGCAGCAGCGTGATGGTGTCTGATAGGCCATTGTTGAAGACATTCTCCCTCGCCTTGGTGATAATATCGGACTTGTCCACTGCGATAACTTGTTTTGCACCGGCCTTTGCGCAGAACATGCTCAGGATGCCTATACGTTTGTAAGTACGTGGTGTGTGGCGATGTGTGGTGGCAGCGAGTGATTCTTACCAGTGCCGCAACCGATATCCAAGACGATTTTATCTTTGAAGATGTGCTTGTTATCGTAGATGAAATCACGGTAGGCATCTGTGCGGACCGTGTCCTTCAGCATAGTTTCGTGAATTTCTACCACACATGTAAGTATTGAGCGTGCCTGAGGAGTGGGGGAAAGTCGCACCATGAGCGGCGTAGGATTCAAAGTAGTATGCAGAATCGTCCTTCTTCTTCTCCGCCGGGGCAACATCAGCTTCATCGCCCCATCGACGATCAAGGGTTTGTTCAACGGCAAGGCGATAATTGGCGAACTGGGCGCGCACTTTCTCAAGCTCCTCTTCGAGCTCCCTGTTCTGCCTCTGAAGCTCGTCGGCAGCTAGATTCTTACTTTCCGAGCCGGCGGCGGTATTTTGGAGAGTCTCAAGAACCTCATCCAAGGAAAAAATAAGCGAATCATTGTCTAAGACTGGCTGAAGGTATCGCTCATCGTCAAAGTCGCCGAGGGCGATTTCTTCTGGCAGTAGCAAACCTTGCTTGGCACGGTCGCGGATATAATTGACCAGCTTGACGGCGCCGTGAAAGTCAAGGTTGAGGCGCTTCAGACAGGAGGCGAAGTCAAAAGCATGTTGCTTTTTGCTGTGCTCAAGCATTTCAAAAACTGTGGGAAAAGTCTGCGAGTCAAAGAAGGATGTGACAGCCACGGACTCCTCATCGGGTTCAACGTCGAGCCACTCCCCCTCATCGGAGCCTTCCGAATCACGCAGCGACATGTTTTCTTGGTAAAATTTCACGGGCGCAATAAAAAGTGGCAGTAGTTGTGACCAGATGGGCGCAATATCGGGAAGTTCAGATTGACAGCGTTTTGTGGGATCCATTGCCGTTTGAGGAGGCTATGCCCTGTTAGGTAATTTTCTGGTAGCCAATGTAATCAACGCAATGGATGCAATGGGTGCAATGGATGCAATGCAATCTGGCGAGGCACCCATTTATATTTTTGTAAGGGGTATTTTATGCAATTGCCATTGTGACTTCCACGTCCAATTTAAAATCCTTATGCTTTCCCCTTGCTGTTATTGTCATCATCATCGTCCTCATCGTCCTCGTCGTCTTCATCCTCATCCTCATCCTCGCCGTCTGACACGGGTTCGCCAAGGTCAATTAGGCGAGCCTAACAGCTCCGTGGTTAGCCATAAATTGGATATGCGCATACTAGAGACAGTAGATATATACCTTGTACTTCGCAGACTTCTCCTCTAAGTCTCCAAAAACCATGAGGAGATCTTCAAGTTCCGATTGTGAGGTTTCTTTGGCTTTGTCCGACTCCGCCAATTTTTTCTCGATCTAGGGGAGGGGGGGGGGGGGGAATGAGCTACTCCTGCATGAGACTGGGATGTTGATAACTTACATCTTTTCTCTTCGTTCGAGATTCTTCATTCGCCGTATTTGCGTCGCGCAGTTGTTTTTCCAATTCTTGGACCCGTTTCTCGGCTTGTTTAGTTCTTGACTTTTCCTCTTCTAGGGTGACCGCGCTCATGTTTTGACGACTTAGTAGCTCGGTGTTATTATGCGCAGCAAGATCCTGGAGTTCAGTCGCATGCTGCTCTCGAAGTGTTCGAATTTCGGCAGTACTTTGTTCTTTCAAGCCCCTTAATTCCACTGAGTTTCGCTCTTGTATTTCCTGTATTTCTAGGGTTTTGCTCTTTTGTGCCTGCATCTCTGTTATTAGCCATGCTCACTAAAATCGCATGTACAACATACTTTTAGCAAGTCCACTTCTAAGCGACTGATCGTCGCCTTTAAGTCGGCCATCTCAGCGTCTTTTCTGCGTTGTAGCCTCTCAGCATCGGCCTCAGCGGACTTTCGGACTTGAGCAATTTGTTTTTGAAGTTCATTGTCTTTGGATGATTGTTGCGTTTGTAGTTGGGCTATTTGTTTTCGATGATCATTTTCCTTGGAAGCAAGTTGATTCTGAAGCTTGCTATATAGCAGTTAGTAGGGTTCATCGTTTAGATGTAAAAGAGAGGGAACAAACCGAAGTTCATCAGTATGCTGCTTTAGCTGGGCCTCATTGCTGGCTTTTATCCTAGCCAGCTCAACCGTGTTGGATTCTCTAGTACGTCGATGATCTGCTTGCTCCTGACCAAGCTGGCCTTCAAGTGAAGCCAATGTTGCTTGAATTTCCCGCATTGCGCGATCCCTATCGTCCAATTGGTTACGAAGAGAATCCACCAGTTCCCTTGATATGCCCTTCTGTACACCATCAGTGATCACAGATATTTCCATGCCAGGATCTCTATCAATGGCACGGGCTATGCGACTATAGTTGTCCTTGAAAAAATCCACAAACACAACATCAAAGAACACATCGGCAAGCCTTCCGGGCGATGAGGCATCAAGTTTCTGGGGTGTGACTTCAAAGTCGCGTAGGAACGGGTGGCTGCGAAGTCTGGACAACCGATCTAAGTATTGGTCACGGTCAATTCGTGAGGTCAAGATAGAATGTAATGTGGCCCTGGGAATCGGCGAGTCCTTGGTTGAAAATTCATATGCCACACCCAGTAACATTGCGCATAGCCCTTGAACAATCTCGCCTCCAGGTGTCGGGGGCTGAGAAAGAGCCTGTATCAAACTCTGTACATTGCTTCCCTCAGCGAGAAAGTCGTTGACAGCATCAAGGTCCTCAAACAACCAACCAAGGAGGAGCATTAGATATCCAACTAAGATGCGTGAGTCATCCCCGCGACGCAAGCCCGAGACAAGATGTGCTGTGATCGTCTGAATGCCCGTCACAACCTCCTCACCATCCGAAGAATCACCTTCAGTCAGCGTCATAGCCTTGGCTTTGGTCTCAGGGTTATCATATAATAGATGGAATGTGATAATGGCGGCGAACCAGTAACGATACGGGTCTGTCACCGATCCTTCTGTGGTGGGTTGTAGTAAGACGGTCAGAACATTTGCCGATTCATCACGTCCTGATTGATGGCCCTCAATAGCCCTGCTAAGAAAATGGAACCTAACCTCCTTGTGGTTGGCAAAATAAGCCTCAAGACACCCGCATGCTGCAAAACGAACATCAAATTCCTGTAGATCCTGCACACAAAGAGTCAAATCAAGCAGCGCATCGATCACGTAGACCTTAGTTTGCCCGTTGACTTTTCCGATCGTTTCATCATTCACTTGTAAAGGCGATGGCACCATAAGCTGCGCAAAACCCTCTTGAAGCGGCGCATTCTGGCGTATCATATCGCCACATGTGATCAAGGCCTGCATTCTTCCGTTAGCTTCGTAAGTATGTATTTAATTGTTGGTATGTTTCGGACCTCAGCTTTGATTTGAACCTGGGCGCCAGGGCTAAAAGCTAATTGTAATACATGATATGCCAAGCCATGACGCCAAATGGCAGTTTGATTTTGCAATGTCCCCACGGAACCAGGCGTGATAAATAGTCGAATGATGGCTAAGAATGCATATACATTGCGATTTTTCTGTGTCTGTGCCCATGAGGCAATATCTGGGGTCGTGTTTGTTGGCTGCAAAACCTGCCCAATTAAGTCAGAGAGGCGGCTTACACAACCTGATTCTCGGAACAAGGACTGGTTGGAGCTGTTTCCACGAAGTAAATTGGCCAGGAGTATGAGGCAATCTTCAACAGTCCTTCCACCGTCAGAGAGGGCACCATCCGCATCTATGATGGCAAATAGCCTTTCAAATGCATTCTCAAAAGCAACTAGCTTCTGTATCTCGACAGATGTTGGCGTGAGGTATGTCAAAAGAGTGATCCCTTCATTTCGAATCGCTTCACGGGCATCGTCGAGAACAGAAACTAACCGTGAGATCCCTAGGGGTGCAGTGAATATACACTCCTCAGTGCGCTCAGTGCGTGCTGAAAGGATGGCAGCTAGTAATTGCAGCGAATATAAACGCGAATAAAAGTCGGGGGATTCGAGAAAGTCGAGGAGCAGGGTGATGTTCTCTTGGCGCTGGGTAAATTCGTCT
This sequence comes from Calonectria multiphialidica, assembly GCA_020623665.1. Taxonomy (NCBI): domain Eukaryota; kingdom Fungi; phylum Ascomycota; class Sordariomycetes; order Hypocreales; family Nectriaceae; genus Calonectria; species Calonectria multiphialidica. Next base: position 13,587 of record JAHVYC010000041.1, on the reverse strand, counting down.
GCTAACCATAACGCAATTTCCTCTGAAGCCTCGGGGCTATCCTCGTTGGGGTTAAATAGCATCAAGAGCGTTTCGAGTACAACTTTGACAGTATCGACATCTTCGCCATCTTTGCTTAAGCTTCCGATCAAACTCCTTAGGGCTCCGGACGCAACAGAAGCGGGGAAATCTTTCGAAAAACTTCGGAGACCCAAAATGGCCGCTCTTCTATCTTCAAGAAGAGTGGCAGAGCTGAGGCGGCCGCTGAGAACGGTGATCGTTTCGCTAACTGACTGTTTCGCTGGTGCGGTGGCGAGGGAGAACATGTTCGCGGCACCTCAGTGCCATTGGGCTCTGGGAGAGAGGCTGATAGTCGGTTCAAATAGCCGTCTTCGGCAGGCAGTGTCGTGTTCTCTATAGAAGCGCTTCGCTTTTGGGTGGGAATTCGTCGCGCAGGATCGGTGCAGGGCACTCATAGACCCAATTCAACTAGCTCTGGACAGCTTGTCAGTACCGAGTTGGAGATTACCAACTCGATAACTGCATACTAGCTCCTTTGATGGGTTACCGAGGCCATGGTATCCACTGGGACCCACCCTTCTCGCCATGGTCCCAAAAAGACCCTTGCAACGCTAGTTTGAGCAGCCACACTCGCATCGCAACAGGCAGAGTCTGTCAACTGCAGGCTCTTTGAGCGAATCTTTCTCCCACAAACAATCATCATCTTCACCAGTCATACCCACCCAAACTAACTCTCAAAGATATCGTTGCACCTACACACGACTCATGCGACGCCTCGCGCGGTGCACACCACCCCCGTTCCCCCTCCACAGGCCCTTCAGCCTGCCTAGTTTTCCATTTGGTTAACGCCTTGCACGCGCGAAACGCACCAGACCCGCGCGAAACCAAAACTCCCACGCGACAACCATCAAAATGGGTATCCCAGCTGCTTTCCGATGGCTCTCCAACAAATACCCCAAAATCATCTCGCCCGTTATCGAAGACCAGCCAATCACCGTGGATGATGGCACAACGATTCCTGTTGATACCACTAAACCGAACCCCAATGGCGAGGAACTTGATAATTTGTACCTTGATATGAACGGTATCGTCCATCCCTGTTCTCACCCAGAAGACAGGCCCGCCCCCAAGGATGAGGAGGAGATGATGTTGGAAGTATTCAGATATACTGACCGTGTGGTCAACATGGTACGACCGCGAAAGATTCTCATGATTGCTGTCGGTACGTAATTATCTTGACGTGCACCCATACTCCCATACCTACCTACCTACCTATGCTCTTTTTTGAACTTGACTTACAATTTCTCTGCAGATGGAGTCGCACCTCGAGCTAAGATGAATCAACAACGCTCCCGACGATTCCGTTCGGCCCAAGACGCAAAAGAGAAGGAGGCCGACAAGCAGGAGCTCATCAAACTGTTAAAACAACAGAATGGAGGGAGTTTGCCTGCTGAGAATACGGAGACGGTTGTTAAAAAGGCGTTTGACTCCAACTCTATTACTCCGGGAACGCCATTCATGGATATTTTAGCCTTGAGCTTGAGGTATTGGTGCCAATACAAACTGAACACCGATCCGGGTTGGGCGAAGCTCAAAGTCATCATATCTGATGCTACGGTTCCAGGAGAAGGAGAGCATAAAATCATGTCCTTTGTCAGATCCCAACGCGCATCCCCTGACCATGACCCAAACACACGCCATGTCATATACGGCCTTGACGCAGATCTCATTATGTTGGGCCTGGCTACCCATGAGCCTCATTTCCGGGTTCTTCGTGAGGATGTGTTCTTCCAGGACAGCAAAGCCCGTCTCTGCAAGCTGTGTGGACAAAAGGGTCACGAAGCTCGCAATTGTCGTGGTGAGACAAAGCCAAAGGAGGGTGAGGAAAATGAAAAAGACCAAGTAGCCACTTTGAAACCCTTTATTTGGCTTCATGTGTCTATTTTACGAGAATACCTCGCCGCTGAGCTCGCCATCCCGCATCTCCCATTTAAATTTGATCTTGAGCGTGTCGTTGACGATTGGATTTTTCTCTGTTGCTTTGTCGGAAACGATTTCCTGCCTCATCTTCCGGCTCTGGAAATTCGTGAGCACGGAATTGACACCCTAACGACAATATGGAAAGACAATTTACCCACCATGGGAGGCTATGTGACGAAGGATGGTCATATTGATCTTGAAAGAGCGCAATGCATTCTGGATGGCCTGGCCAAGCAAGAAGACGCAATCTTCAAGCGAAGAAAAGAACAAGAAGATAGACGCGAAGCAAATGCTAAACGGCGCAAACTGCAAGACGGTAACGCCCGGGGTGGGAGACAGGGCGGCGCGCCGGCCCCTCGAAAAAATGGTCACGAAAACCCTGCCTTGGGACTTCCGCTGTACCCCATCGCGTCGTATCCGTCGCAGCCATCCCAGGCACTCACACACGATATGGTTGTTAATCGTAGCAGCGCTACCGATGCCAGCCTAGCGAACAAGAGTGCTGCAAGCGTTCTTAAGGCCCAGCTTCAAGCTCAGAAGCCTGATCCAAACCGTGACAACACTACTGCCGTCGAGGCGCCGAATTCAACTCTGGGAAAGCGCAAAGCATCCGGAATGGAAGGACTTGATAGCATGCCAACTTCTGATTCACCGGGCGCAACAACGCCATCTACGCCAAAAGAAGAGGGTCCGGTAGATGATGTCCGGCTATGGGAAGACGGCTATGCCGACCGTTATTATGAGAAGAAATTCCACAAAGATCCCAAGGATATCGAATTCCGTCACTCAGTCGGCCGAGCCTACATGGAAGGACTTGCTTGGGTTCTCCTCTACTACTTCCAAGGATGCCCATCTTGGGAATGGTATTATCCCTATCACTACGCTCCTTTTGCCGCTGACTTCAAGGATATCGCCAAGATGGAAATCACATTCGAGAAAGGGCGGATATCCAAGCCATTTGAACAGCTGATGAGCGTGCTACCCGCTGCTTCGCGTCATGCGCTGCCAGAGGTTTTCCACGACCTCATGTTAAACGAAGACAGCGAAATTATTGACTTTTATCCTGAAGACTTTGAGGTTGATCTGAACGGAAAGAAAATGGCTTGGCAGGGAATTGCCTTACTTCCTTTCATCGACATGCCGCGCCTACTAAAGGCAGTGCGGAGCAAGTACCCTCTGCTAAGTGCCGAGGATTCTGCTCGTAATGAGGAAGGCAAAGTTGTTCTCATCCTATCCGATAATCATGAGACTTTGTATGATGACATTTCAACCAAGTTTTATTCGAAGCGACAAGGGGAACCTAAATTCAAGTTGGCCCCCAAAAAGAGTGATGGTCTGTCAGGTAGCGTTGAAAAGCAAGATGGATATGTTCCTCACGGCGAACTCAAGTATCCTCTCGAGCGACGATCCATGCCAGATCTTGAATATGACCATTCGCTCGTGTAAGTCTTGGCATCTCACCTATCTCCATGACATCTAAGCTGACAATAACTAGCGTAAACTATGAGATACCACAGACTTCTCATACCCATAAGTCCATGCTTCTACGAGGGGTTCGCCTCCCACAGCCCGCCCTCACCCATAGTGATATAGAGGTGCTCCGGGGTAAGGCGAACAGATCCGGTCGGGGCTACGGAGGAGCCCCATTTGGTCGACATGGCAATTCAATGCACTACGGACCTGGTGGTCGAGACGGTCAGCATGGGCGTTCACAAAATGGATATGGCCGACCCGATGCATACCGCCCTCCGCATCCGCCAGGTGCTGGAGCCCCACCACCACCTGGAGCTCCCGGGTTCGGAATCGGTGTACCTCCTCCTCCTCCTGCTGCGCACTACTACAATGGTCGGCCGCACAATGGCAATCGCGGAGGTTATCAACAAGGTCACAACAATTCGTGGGGCCGCGGTCCCCCTCCACCACGACATACACCATCGGGACCCAGTCAGGGACATGGGGGAGATTCGTACAGCAGAAACAGGGATTCCGGAAACCATTACAGAGGAGGGAGGGAATACCGATGAATGCACACCATACAAGGAAACGTGAAGGTGTGGTGTGCCGGTGATGCACCAATTATTAGTTGAGGTCAAATATTATGGAAATCGGTATCGCGTAGGATTGGGATGGATTATCGGAAAATGTACTGTACCTACCAGAAATGTGCGAGGCAGGGGTGACAAAGACCTGTCTATCTAATTTACTCAACTGCTCCGTTCTGCGACCAGGTCCAGGGTTTTTGCACCATCCGAGTAGGTCTCAATTTTTTAAACTTCATGCGAGGACCACAATCCTCCATGCTTGACCTCAATGGGTCTTGATAGAGGCCGTGAGCTTAGCTATCAAAATATGGGAACATTTGGAAGAAAAATAGAAATAAGCTTTAATCGGCTACAATTGATCTAGAGCTTGTTGGTAATTCCATGATGAAAAGTTTATTCGGTGCTCAACGCAATAGAGGACGGGTGGGTTGCTCATTAATTACGTGCCCACCAAGGTCGCAACAGTAGGTACTTGTACATTTACCGCCTCCCTGTCAAAGGGCCGTTCTGTGGTGCTGTGGGGAATGCGCCGCGGGGTTTGGTCACAACAGGGGGCACCGGGACTGGCACCACTGCGACCTTACTCGCGAACACCTCACAGTCTTGAGGACCAATTCAACTCCTTTCTGCGTCGCTCAATGCTGCCGCAATCATGAACGGAGACGCAGGCCTGGTCGGCTGTCTAGTCGACAGGCTCGCCACCAGAGTAAGCATGGTACCCTCCCCGGTCTCTGATGCGTTGACTGACTTTAGTAAAAGCTCCCTCATCGAGCTGGCACCAGCGGCCAGAGCCTGCAACAAGACGACATTCTTCATGTTACGAGGGCTACGCTGGTTGAGCTTGGAAACACAACCATATCCACTGTCGTCGATGCGCTACTGTCCCTACTCGAAGACCTCGCGCGACCATACACCGCCGTGGCTTCTCACCCCAGCCATGTGCTGCAATCAGAGCTCTATATTCTTGCCGTCATCGCCGACTGTTGTTCTGTTCATTGGGCTTCGCTATCTCACGACAATGATGCCGAACCGACCCCCGTCCCACCTCCTCTCGACGAAGTTCTAGTAAGCCGAATGTTCGATGTTTTAAAGCATCTCCTCGAACCCATTCCCGATAGCTATATCCTTCCGGCTCAGACCCTCCTTGATCAAGTATCTACGCGCAATGTCTCTATTCCCCGGTCGGACCGCTCCTCCATCGCGGATAGAAATAGCTATGCCCCTGAAGATGATCGCCTCGACGCTCGTCTTGAGGAGATGGACGCACATGTTAAGATCGTGATCGAGTACGTCACCGCATCAAGCTGGCCAAGTGCGTTTGACTACTTTAGAAACGTCATCTACAACATTCGCACTGCTATTGTCTCTCAGTCCGGCCCTTCAACTTCTGGATCCTTTCAGGATGCTGAAAAGGCTGCCCTAGTCGTCCTCAGGCTGCTATCCTTCTTCTGGGTCGATGGCGCCAAACTTGGCCAAGTCATTCAGGAAATTTGCTCTAGCTTTCTTCATTTCAGGAAAGCCTATCAGAATACTATAGCTGTTGTCACCCCCCTGCTTATCACCAGATGGCTTGATCGCTTTCCGCGCGAATTTGTTCAGTTGCATCTCCTTCACAAGCGGCTTGATGGCGGCGCAGACACACTTTTTGACATGACGCAAGCTGCGACAGACAACGGAAAGCGAAAGGCACTGCTTTATCCATTGCAGACTACATTACTATTCCTATTACCAGATGTCTTCGAGGTTGCCAGCAACATGAGAGAGGCTAAGAGTAGTAGTATGGTAAAGAAAATATCCTTTCTTGATGCTCTGAGAAAGGCATCCAGAAATCGAAATGAACAGGCCGGTTATTGCTTGGTATCACTTCTTCGCGCTGCACGTCATTTTGATGCCGAAAGCGATTCTGCTCTTGTCAGTTATGCCTTAGATGTCCAAGACGAGGTTCGAGATGCGGTTTTTCGCCGCGTCTCTTCTGATGCAAATCTTTTTGAGCAAGATATGATGACTGCTGCATTCGTTAGTTTAGCTCATCTCAATTTTGATGGATGTGTCAATACCCTTGTTGAGACCTGCATTTCGCCCAATGCTCCTAATAGCTTCAAATTGTCCGTCGTCCAAGGCTGTTCTTATTTTGCTCAGCAGCCATATGCCTTAAGATATCACGAGTTATTTGATGCGGCGGTTCCATTTATGCAATCCCAACTAGAGGTAAGCCACCATGACCACTATCAAGAACTCCGCGCATAACAATAGCACCAGATCGAAACTTCAAAATCGAATAGCGCACAAACTCAGAGCAGCAGCGAGAGCTTAGAGATGGTCCATAGCATTCTTCAGTTCTTAGATGCTTCGCCAGCACGATTACTAGACGATCTTTCAGGGGATGATCCTTCCAAAGGCTTTTTCAAGTCATTCCTCCTTTGCGTATTATCTGCAGAACCATCAGTTCGGCGTCTCGCCACTGGCGTTGCCGACAGACTTTTCGCTGGCCATTTAGAGGCTTATCGCAAGTTCGACACAGGCCATCAATTTGGAACACATCAACTTCGGGGGGAACTTTGGAGCAAAAGGTAGGCCATACACTCCCCCTGAAGGAGAAAACAGTTCTTTTCCCCGTCGCTAACCATTTGCTAGTTCAAAAGTTTTGCTCGGATTATGTGAGCGCATCGCCGCTCACAACGACGACCAAGGATTAGTTGCTCTTCAGGAGTATCTTGAAGCTCGACTATTATTGCTAAAACACATTCCGGTATGCCAAGATATCATTTTGGGGAGTGTCGCGGCACGTCTAATCATCCATAGGAGCTAGCGGACATTCCTGCCGAAACACCAGATGTTGTTAGTGCTTCATCCAAACTCGAGACTACACTCCTCATATCACTATGTTCTGCCAGCATAGATACCTGTCAACTTGTAACATCTTGCATTGGTCTTTTCCTGCAGGAGTGCTCCATTGTGGATAAACACGCTGAGTCGGCCAAATCTTCGGCATCGGTCCTTCGAAATGGTGACGTATTTCAAGAGATCGCTTCACGTGCGTTCAGGTTTACGGGACTAGTAGCCTTTCAGAAACGGGTTCGAGGTCTTTTGCGTCGGATGCAATTCCCAACTACGGGCATTCTTAATGCTTGGGAAACGGCCTTTGACAGATGGATTCATCTTGCTAAAGATGTCTCTACCTCGAACATAGAGGCGGTTGACGAAAAAGCACTTTCTGAATGGCGAAATTATTCTGGCTTCCTGGCATCGTTGGGCGGCATTTGTACTGCTGACCAAGCCATCATTTTGGAGGAGCCAGCCCTTGGGGGATTAAGGTGGATTGACCGAATCTCCTCTGAGCATTACGAAGAACCATTTCTCACTCGGTATTTGAGGTTGAGTATTCAGCTCCTGGCCTGTGCCAACGTGAGAGTGCGTGAGGCCATGCGAGATGTGCTCTCAAGCGAGGTCTCGCCTGCTCTGTATCACCCATTATTCAAGGCTCTGGAGTCCGAGCTCGAGGTCCTGTTCACTGGTGCTCTTGCTCCAGTGGACAAAGGTCAAGACAGCGAAGTGGTGTTTGCTGAACAGGCTGCCTCTCTGCTCAAGGCCTTGGTGGAGAGACTGGAAAGCCCATCTGATCTTGGCGCAGCATCCTCGGTTCATCTTGGCGCGCTTACACTGAACTTCGCCAAGTTCCTCGATGGTATATCAGATACCCCCAATACATTGCGAGTCAAGATTCGAGTGTGCCACTTATCGGAGGCCGTTACAAAAAGAAAAGAGCATTTAAATCTGCGAGATGACGTACGCATCAGAAACCAGCTTCTTGAGTACATTTTCGGCTGGATTGCACGGCCTCGCTCTCCTCGACTGGACCAAAACGGACTCAGCACCAGGCAGGATGATATGAGCCGAGTTCAAAGAGATCTGGACAAAGCATGCCTGAAATCTCTCGCTGATCTGACTTTCCGGTTGCCATTGCAGCCATCCGACAGCCATACTGATGCTGGGATGAGTGAGATGAAATCTCAAATGTTCCATACTTATTTCAACCGATTTCTTTCCCTACTCAATCATGAACCTACCGACACGAGCCGATCCGATCCCACTTTGGGCGTTGCAATTCGAGAAGAGACTGCATCTAATTCCGACTTGGCAATCACTATCCTCTCAAATCTACTCAGCGCTAATATCGATGTTGGTCTTAAACATTCATTGAATATTGGATATCATGACAATGTGGAGATCCGTACAGCATTTGTCAAGGTTCTATACAATATCCTAATTCAGGGTACTGAGTTTAGCAATCTTACAGACTCCGCTGTGAGCGAGAAGTATGAAGAACTGCTCGAGGTGGGTCATTAATCATCCTTCATGGCTGTTCTCATTCTAATAGTTCAAAGCTACTGACCAGTGATCTCTCACTTGCAATTTCCATGAGTGTAGCATGCCCGAGTACTGATGTAGATGAACTGACCATATGTTTACTGACGGTTTTCGAACAACGAGGTCTTGTTTTTGAACTCTTAGAGGCTCTCATTAAGCAAGAAATTGAAGATACTGGTAAGTGTACCTTCTTGAAGACGCACATCATGCTTGTGGATACTGATAGGCTGCCTGCAGAAAACGAGGCAGAGCTTTTGCGTCGAGGATGCGTAGCAACCAAAACACTCTCCGTTTATGCCAAATGGAAAGGGGCATCATATCTACGCGCAACACTTCAGAAGGTTCTTGAGCGACTTATGTTGACGTCTAAGGACCTCGACTTGGAACTGGATCCGGCAAGGGTTGCTACTACCGAAGAACTTCAAAAAAATGCGCTCCAGCTACGAATAGTTGCCAAGGTATTTATCGATGATATATGCGCGTCCTCCTCAAGCATGCCACCATCATTCCGAAAAATTTGCAACATTGTAAGTGTCTAAAACAAATTTAACGAATGATTATTTATCATCAACCCAGATTTCCAATGCCGTTGTCGCCAAGTTCCCTGATGCAAAGTACACTGCCGTCGGAGCCTTCATCTTTCTTCGATTCTTCTGTCCAGCCATCGTGGCGCCAGAAGTTGAAGGGCTTGTATCAACAGCACCATCAAAGGAGATGCGCCGTGGCTTGCTTTTAATTGCCAAGGTTATTCAGAACCTTGCGAACAATGTTCTGTTTGGCGCTAAGGAGCCGTATATGTTTCCATTGAATGACTTTCTGACGCAAAATATTTATCATGTCACTACATTTCTCAGGGAGATATCGGTAAGTCGCGTGTTCGATTTGGAAGACACAGTGTTCATTAGCTACAGGTTGCCCCTCACCAACTCGACATTCAAAAATCTACAGAGTCGTTCGACTTTGGATCTTGTGTAGCGCTTCATCGGTTTTTATATGATCACTGGGATCATGTGCGACAAACATTGGTTTCAAGAGAGAGAAAGGAATATATGAGGTCATCAGCGGATGTGGCCCGAGTACGCTTACCAGTTCTAGAACCACTAAGAAACCTCATTGCCAACCTCGGGCCACCACCTTTGGCAGTCTCTTGGAACAGACCCCAGGTTTCATCCAATAGTCCGCCTTTGTATTCTCGGTTCCAAAATTTTATGCTCCGCAATGCGTTTCGGAGCACTGAATCGTTTTTGACGGCCCGTGCGGTTTATGATGGAGGCGAAAGCAAGGTGAGGCTGCTTTCATCCAAGATTTCTCATCCATCTAATGGTTGCAGGATGGTCTATCAATAATCTGTATAATTTTACGGCATATTGAAACCGAAGGTATCGACTATGACACTCTACTCTATTGCTATCTCAAGGTCAGTGACGTAGCGTTATCCCCATCCTATCAACACCACGCATACCCAGCGTCATATACTCACACCAAGAAGATCGCAAGTAGGCTGTGGCATCGACCGTTTGGGCTTCTCATTGACGCTACCTGTTATAACGGTAGAAATGAGCCCCAGGATGACCTGTTCAAGAAGCTGGAGTTGCTCACACCTTCTGAGCTCTCATCCAACCTGACCAGGATCTATGTCTACAATATGAATAGCGCATTCAAGTATGTCCATCCTGCTCAGGGCTCTGAATTAACGCTAACAGCTGCATCAGACGGTGTTTCAGGCGGCTCCTGAGGGTGTGTACGAAGAACGAGAACGGTGTCTTCAATCCCAAGAACGTTGAATACCACTTAATCGGCAGCCTTCAAGACCTTCAGGCCCATTTCCACCTCAGCCAACTTCACCTACCAAAAGAAACCATCAGCGTTGTTACAGATACCCGTTATGTTTTTCAACCCATCACGCGACTGTCAAAATCAAAGGGCAAAATCGAGGTTATCATTAAAGTTGGAAGTCAATTCGTGCAGGTGACAACAACTAAGAAACAAGAAATATTCGCCGGGTTTCGCCTAGGAACGACCGTTAATGATATATTCAGACTTGGGGAAGTAGATGAAGCGCCGACATCGATTCAAACTGAAGATGACTCCGCATTCGGTTTAAGAGCGGACAATGGCAAAATCGTAATGTATTTCACAAGCCCAAAAAAGTCAGATGTCCTTCAAACTATCAGAGGAGCAAAGGCGAAACACGGAAAGGACAGCAGGACACAAAAATCCATTGAAAGACTCATTCGACCACAAGATGTCCCAGGAACGTTGCTGAACCTAGCATTAGCGAATCTATCAAGCCCGGATCATATCTTGCGCCTTTCTTCATACAATCTATTGGGGGCTCTATGCAAAGCCTTTAAGTTCAGCTCTGCATCACGGCTTGTCTGCACTAAAGGTTAGTCTAATCACTCCCCCTTGTATGATCAATCAACCAGGCATGCTCATTATAATTTCCAGACGTGTCTGTTCCTCTGGATCCAATGCGATTTATAGTTGATATAAGCAAGGAACTAGCATTGGCAGAACCACAACTGACTTCTGATTTCTTAACTGAATTCTTCGTTGGATGGGAAAGCTTCCCCGACGAACAAAAACCACTAAGCCTGGCATATATGGCACCATGGCTTCCCGGCTTGCGAACAAACATTCTCGCTAACGAAACGGACGGAGACAAGGGAAGGGAAAAGGTAGCGGTCCTATTCCGGAAATTGATTGACGTGGCTGTACAAGATCACGCCCTCGGCTACGCTTTGGAACAGTCCGTGTGGCCCCAAGTAGTTCAGGATGAGATCCTTCTTGAGCTATTTCTAGATGAGCTTCTCCGAACCGCAATGAGCTACGGCTCTCATGAAGAGCCCCTGGAAATCATCTCTTCGATCGTGGTCGGCATTGGAACCGTCACACTGAGGGGCAAAATTCTCTCCCGGCTTCGCAAGGCTTTGAACCGTTCCTCGTTGAGGCCGACAAAATACCTCCCAGACAATGCAGTGTGGTCAGAGATTTGCGTTCTTCTTCGCTTTTGTCTTTCTTTATCCTTTGACAGTGGGGTGCAGGCTCAGTTATTCCTACCAGAGGTCTTTCACATTGTGACCATGCTGGCCAACACAGGTGGCCAAGATATCAGATTACTTGTCTACCGGTTGCTTGTGAACTCCGTCCATGCTATATGCACATCATTCGACCTGGACGATGCAAAGTCTAGCAAACTTAAAGCCAGCTTGGATTACCTGTGTGATCCTCGAAGCGACATCTTTTCCGCGCCCCCTGCGTTTGTCCGCGATGGGGCTTCAGTCTCTACTTCACAAGAAACAGGTCCAGCATTGTCAGCCACAGAAAATCTGGCATCTACTCTGTTCGAAATTTGCTCGGTAGCAGCTCCCACTGTTGACTTATCTAATATTTGGCGGTCCCGTTGGATGAGCCTGGTAGCGAGCACAGCATTTCAAAACAACCCAGCCATCCAACCACGAGCATTCACGGTCATGGGATGTCTTGCTCGAGAGGAGGTCGATGATGATCTTCTTTATCAAGTGTTGGTGGCCTTACGGAATAGTGTGGGCCGATTTGGTGAAGATCACAACAGTGAGATGCTGGTCTCAATCGTCACCTCACTATCCAAAATGATGGCAAAACTACCGTCAGCTTCTCGCTATGGTCTTCAACTATTCTGGCTCGCGATGTCGCTTGTGAGACTAGTACCGGCGAACCTCTTCAATTGTGCTGCCCTCTTCCTCGAGGCTGTTTTAGCCAACATCAGCACTGGGGAAGAGTTTCGAGGAGCAAAAATAGCCCCGTTACTCCTCCAAGGCCGCGTTCCGCTTGAAGAGGCAGCATTGCCACTGGAGGATGTATACGGCATCCACTTTACCCAAAACACCTTTGAATTTGCCGTCTGCGCGTGCTTGGCGCGTGGTCTCACTGATACGGTGACAAGGCAAACTGCAATGCGAGTGCTGTCGTCATTTTTTCAGATGACGACACTGAGTACCGACGGTGAAACAGTCGCGCAAGACATGCCGCATGGTTCCGCATACATGAGCCTACTGCTTGCACGGGCGGTGGGACATGACGAAGTCAAAGATAGCCTATGGTCAGCTGGCGTCAACCCAGGTGAAGTCAACACGGCACTTAGCTGTCGTGGACTTCAAGATATCGAGACAATACCGGATAAAGACTTATTGCTAATGACAGCTATCGAGCTAGTAGACTTTCAGTACTTGGAGGATACTGTTCAAACCCGAAGCCTACAGTGGCTAAACGAGCTGGCAACCAGGCGCCCTGCGGTCGTGGTTCATTTGTGAGTTTATCTCCAGTAAGAAATTTGTCATGAAACTAACGCAGCATCAGATGCGCGGCCATACGGGCTCTGCTAGATGAAACTTTGCTGCACGGTCAAAATTCAAGCACAATAGGAGCGGCGCATACATTGCTTCGAACCTTGTCATCAAACCCGCAATTTTCAAACACCATAGGATCCATGACTGTGTTGTCGGAGACATTGGAGGATATCGGTTTTGGTGGGCTTTGGAGATCATGCTCACTTGGGTCAATGGAAGACATAAATCGTGATTGTCTAGAGCTTACTGAAAAGCTTATAGAGGTAAGTTAAATTATTAAAAAAATAATTTAGTTTTACTAATTATATAATAGTTAATTATTATTTAAATTATTAGTTTTAAGATTATAAATAGAAAATTATATTTAAAAAGAAATTTAGTAAAATAATAAGTATTATTTATTAAATTATTATTATTATTATTATTATTATTATTATTATTTATTAAAATTATAATTATTATTTTATAATTTTAAATTAATTTTTAAATATAAAATAATAATTTTTTTTTTTTTTATATTTTAATTTTTATATTATATATATATATATTTTTTTTTTATTATAAATATAATTAAAAAAATATATTAATAAAAAAATATTTAGTATTTATATTTAATTAAAAAATAAATAATAAATAATAATTATAAATTAGATTTATTAATTATAAAAAAAAAAATAATATTTTTAATTTTTAAATATTAAATATTTATATTAAATTATTTAAATTTCCTTTAATTTTTTATTAATTTTTATACTTTTTATATCTTATTTTATTTTTATTTTTATTTTTATTTTTAATATATTATATATTAATTATAATCTTTTTTAGCTAATTATTATATTTTTTATTATTAATTTTTTTAAAAA